>JAOBYE010408754.1:0-14194 GCA_025403585.1 Parazoanthus swiftii
GTCATTCATATTAGCCATTTAGTCAAATCTGAACTGTGCATGTAACCGAGTGCTTTATAACTGAATTTTTCAAAAGTAAGTGTCCGTGTAGTCAATTATTGCTGTGAAACTAAAGAGCGCCAAAAAATCCGCCATCTTCATCCCCTGACATGCGCAAAATAAAAAGATGTTTGGTTTTAACCTGAATTTTTGGCGTTCGGCCGACTTTGGTCAAAATAAAAAGCCGCTAATCTCATGCCGATATACTACAAGGTAATCAGGGAACACTGGAGAAAATTTTAAGTGGAAGGTTGAATAGTTGTATTTGTTGGGATGGGAAGCGGGAAGCAGGGGATAATTCTGTTTTTCTGCCCCTTTATGGTTTTGCAAAAAAAAAAAACGTACTGTTCAATCATCTTTTTACTTAATATTAAACCCAATACTTTACTTACACACGAAAGCACAACAGCTAACCTTACTTAAACCCTGCCCTTAACTCAGTAACAAGTAGTTAACTCGTGTTGCTACTCGCCTTCACAGTCCTTCCCCCTGAAGCCGTGGGTACACTCGCACTTGTAGTCGTCATCGTCTATCAACTCGCGGCAGACGCCATTGTTTTGACACGGGCTTGGCTCGCATTTCTTTTCAACTGAAAAACCAATGCGTTCATTGCTTTAATATGACATCACAGTTAGGGACTCTTTTTGCTCTGTGCTTTAGATTATAACCATTAATGAAATTTTTAAAATAAGAGTTTTTTTTTTATTGACTCTTGCATACTATTTTTCTTTTAATACTAATTGTTGGTTGTTTAAAACCCCAACTGGCTCGAGAACAGTAGAGAAATCACAAACAAGAAATAATTTTTCATTGTTTACATTTTGAAGCTCAATAAAATCGAAATCTAGGTCGGACAATAAGGATGAGTTGTTACAATGAGAAGCGTTTAACGCTCGAAAACTGAGGGTAACATGCATAATATTTAAAATAAATATATCAGGGCAACAGACAGGGAATAATCCAATTATAACATGCTGACAGTAGCTCCTTACCCTCACAGTTATGACCTCTAAACCCGTGGGAGCAGACGCATTTGTAGATATTGGGGCCCTGGTTTAGACACGTGCCGGCATTCAGGCAAGGGTTGGAGTCACACACGGACACCATGGCTGTTAACAAAGGAAAAAGAAAAAATTATGAAAAATTCCTATATTCTGATGAAAGAAAGAGCTGGATTCTAAGGAACGTTGTTTCCCGCTTTATGCATTGATCTTTAAATGGCCAAGCTAATTTTCCTAACAAATCAGCCAAAGGAAGGGGGTAATCGGGCCACCATGGTTTTTCTAAATGGTTGCACATAAAAAATCAAATTTTGACATGTAGGCAGCATTTGTTTGGTTTTACCTAAAAATGCTTTCCATAACAACAATCAAGTTTTAATTCAGAATTGTTGCTTTGACAACAATTGTTTCACAGCACTTCCGCCATCCTGACCAAAATTTCATATTTTGCAAAGTTGCAACATATTTGCAAACATGTATTTATAGCTTTAAAATAGCAAAATAATGAAAAATAAAACGGAAGAAAAGAAATAGAGAAAAATTTGTCAAAAAAATCTTATGTTCTGATACAAACTTGAATTTGCATAAATTATATCTGATGACGGCTCCAAATTAATGTCAAAAGATGTGATCATAGTTGAACTATAGCAAGTGTCAATTTGAGTGCGTCAAAGCTTCGGATTTTAGACCGGAAAAAGCTTTTGTTCATTGCGCCGCTAATAACATTTACGTTATAATGAGAAACTTTGAAAACTAAACGAGAATCTGTTAAGAAATTGAATAAAAAACAAAGTAAATTTTGTAGTACATAAGGAGTTTGTATAAGCCGACCCTTTGTAATATTTGTCAAATAAATTTGAACTTTGACCTATTTTTGCGGTCGTTCGGTTCTTAAACCATTCTTACCTTCACAATTTTGTCCAGAGAATCCCGGTAGACATGCGCAGTTATAGTTGTTGTGAAAGTCGGTGCATGTGCCGCCATTCCTGCACGGACTGCTGTGACATCTGCTTTCAACTATCAATGGTAATGTTAAATGGGCATAAGATTCTGCCCCAACTAAAAATAGTGAGTTTAGAGAGAAACAAGGTCATTTCCTGACAAATGATAAGCGGTTTTTATTTATTTATTTATTTATTTAGCTTTTTCCCCGAAGGGAGAGGGACACTGCTACAGGTTTCCCAATTACAGCAGGCCCTTTGTAGGGTAAGACGTGACAGTCCACAACACCGGCATTAGCCTACTCCTATCGACAAGTGTGTGGGTTCTTTTAACGTCGAGAGACTAGACCAACGGCTTAACGTCCCTGTCCACGGACGGTGTGGCGAAAGAAGGTTGCCCAAAGTTCAAACCCTCGACCAGGCCGGGGATTGAACCCGGGCCCTTCTGGTTGGCACTCAGAGATCTTACCAACTGTGCCAACCTCGCACACATTCATTTCTAGTATGGCTTTCTTGTAGTTGGGATTACAATGTTGTAACTGTGTGCACAACAACTACATCCTTGAACTATAGTTTACCTTCCTCTGCATCACCAATTAACATTGACATGACCACGTTAGTCCGTCAGATGACGTAATTAAACGGTGCGGAAGTAAGGTGACAAACGGAATTTTTGAGATCCAGATCCTTAATTGATCTGGCCCTAGCTAATGAAAGCTGTTCCAGGACAATGTAAAAGATGCTTACTTTCACAGGCCGAGCCGCTAAATCCGCTTGCACAGAGGCAGCTAAACGAGCCATACGCGTCAATACACGATCCTCCGTTCAGACATGGGTTGAGGTGACAGTGGTTCTGAACTGTAGAACACCAATCAGGTATTAGTTGTCTTGCGCAAAGATAAGCGACATTCTAAAATTAAGGAGACTCCGCTTCTTCTTTAAACTTCACTTGTTGAGAATGATGACACAACGTTTGTTTGATCACAAAACAGGTAAATTACAAATGACAGAATTGGAACCGGAAAAACTAATCCTGTAGTTCTTTTAAAAAAACGTCTTATGGCTTTGATTTCATTTACTATAAAACGCTTAAAATTGATTCTAATCTTTCCTGAGGCTATAGGCTGTCTTAATAAGATAATTTAAGAGTTACCCTTTTATTACTGACTAGTAGAGCCCCTGTTAGTTATTCCAGGAAGCCCGACAATGCTACGGAGCTCGGTTCAACATATCTTATAATTATTTCAAATCTTAACTTTGCCGATCATCCAGAATTTAAGAAAACAATATATTTTCATTCTACAACCAAACAATTCATGATAAAGGCTCGAGTTGTATAGTTCTTTTTATAGCTGTAACTGCTTTAAATATATAGTTGTACGTTAGTACCATCACAAGTTGTCCCTTTGTACTCCAAAGGACAGCTGCACTCAAACCCTCCTTCTACTTCAGTGCATGTTCCACCATTCCTGCATGGATTCGGCTGGCATTTGTTTTTCTCTGGGATCAATGATAATAATCGAGCATAAATAATACTTAGATATGTTCTAACTGAATGGTAAAACCTAGGTTTATATGTATATTTGCGTGTAAGCGTGCATACATGTATGTTTGAAAGTATGTGTGTATGAATGTATGTATGCATGTATGTAATTATGTATGTAGGTATATGTGTGTATGTATGTATGTATATATGTTATTGTGTGTATGTATATATTTATGTATGTATGCATGCATTTATGTATGAATGTATGTATATATGTTATTGTCTGTATGTATGGATGTGTGTGTATGTGTATGTATGTATGTATGTATGTATGTATGTATGTATGTATGTATGTATGTATGTATGTATGTATGTATGTATGTATATATATACATGTTTGAGCTGTAAATGGCAGCAAGTTATTACCTGTGCAATATTCAAACTAAGGTTCGAGTCCCTGGACTACGAAACCATTGTGATCATACTAAAACAAAACCCGCCCCTCCCTGCCTCCTTACCTTCGCATGCTGTTCCCTTGTACCCCTCGTTGCAGGTGCACACGTACCCCCCATTGGCCTCGGTACAGGTCCCACCATTGCGACACGGGTTGGGGTGGCACTTGTTTTCTTCTGATGTAGTATAGAAGTGTAAACATGTGTGTCAAGACTTTTAGTTCCTGATAGATACTCAGGGGGTGGGAGGGGCCTCCGATATGTGTAAGTGGCTGAAAGGTGCAAACGAAGTAATAATTTAATCCCCCCTCCCCCCCCCCTCCAAAAAGGAAGAAAGATTTACCGTGCGTCAGTTCGGGATCGAGCCTAAAATACTGTCGCATCTGAAAAGTTAAGTTTGTGTCGATATATGTCAGTTATACATGAGAGGGCTAAAGGTAATCAATTTAAAAATCGATTGAAATGGCTAAAATGTGACTCGAGTTTCACGCACGTCTTCGTTGTCAACCATCAGACTAATGATATATTTCAGCTTAATATGCCCAATAAATCTTGCAAACGAGAATATACCTTTTGAGCAAATCATCAATCTCTCAAGAAGCACAATTATGAGTGTCATACCCAAAACATTCCTTCGCACCTTCCGGGCGATTTTATTTTTTACACCCACATCAAGAAGGTGGACTGTCACGGCTAATTAAATTTTCCTATAGTCATGTAAAAGAAGTTTTCCTGGCTGTCTATGGTTACCTATGGTTAATGAGGACTAAGGTTAGGGTCAGAGTTACTTTCGTTTCGTAGAAAAGGGACAGAGTAAGAATTGTGGGTATTAGATACATTAAAAATTGGTTGTTAACGGCGAAGTGATTGGTTGGCCCAGTGGCAGTACTCCGGCTGTCGCGATTTCAGGTTCGAAAATCGGCACTCTCGCTTTTTTCGGATTTTTTGACTTCCATTTTTTCTTGAAATTCTCCACGAACGATGCATGAGTTTGAGTAATGTAGCAGTGATAGTAAGCACCCGCCATCTTGAAGCGGCCGTAAAAAATTATTGCGCTCCCCGGACCCCTTCCCGGACCCCTTCCTGGTCACCTTTATACGGGAGTGTACCCTGCTGGGGTAAGAAATGGTCGAAAGACGCGGTAAAAAACGTGTTTACTTATTTTCAAGGGAACTTAAATATTTCTTGGTCTCTCGCGCGCTTCCTTGCTCTGGTAGTCGTGCAACCCTTACCCTGGTAGTCGTGCATCCCTTACCCTGGTAGTCGTGCATCCCTTACCCTGGCAGTCGTGCATCCCTTACCCTGGCAGTCGTGCATCCCTTACCCTGACAGTCGTGAAACCCTTACCCTGGCAGTCGTGAAACCCTTACCCTGGCAGTCGTGAAACCCTTACCCTGGCATTCGTGAAACCCTTACCCTGGCAGTCGTGCATCCCTTACCCTGGCAGTCGTGAAACCCTTACCCTGACAGTCGTGCATCCCTTACCCTGGCAGTCGTGCATCCCTTACCCTGGCAGTCGTGCATCCCTTACCCTGACAGTCGTGCATCCCTTACCCTGGCAGTCGTGCATCCCTTACCCTGGCAGTCGTGCAACCCTTACCCTGGCAGTCGTGAAACCCTTACCCTGGCAGTTGTGCAGCCCTTACCCTGGCAGACGTGCATCCCTTACCCTGGCAGTCGGTTCCTTTGAATCCCGCGGGACACGTACACTCATAACCGTCACGCACCTCGTTACACGTCCCGCCGTTTTGACAAGCGTTTGGAATACAGTGGTGTTCTGTGTCTGCAGTATACGAAAAGACAAAAAAATGGTATTGATCAGGTTAGTGAAATGACGAATTGCTAAATCTTTTACTATTGGTCTTCATACCAATATCCTGTTTTAAAAAGAACTGGGAAGATTTTGTATTTCATATTAGAGGATACGAAATGGATGATCGATTCCCATATTCCCACTAATAAACTATTACCGTAGGAGTGTTACTGTGGTTGTGATTGAGTGTCACTGTGATGATCGAGTGTCACTGTGGTGATGGAGCGTTACTGTGGTGATGGAGTGTTACTGTGGTAATGGAGTGTCACTGTGGTGATGGAGCGTAACTGTGGTGATGGAGTGTCACTGTGGTAATGGAGTGTCACTGTGGTGATTGAGTGTCACTGTGGTAATGGAGTGTCACTGTGGTGATGGAGTGTCACTGTGATGATGGAGTGTCACTGTGGTGATGGAGCGTAACTGTGGTCATGGAGTGTTACTGTGATGATGGAGTGTCACTGTGGTGATGGAGTGTTTTTTGCCGCATCATTACCATCTTAACTACTCACGACCAGCTCCCATCTGGCCTTGTAGCTCAGTTAGTAGAGCAACGGTGATCTGTTTCGGAGGTCGTGGGTTCGATCCCCGCCGGGATCGGAGGCTTTTTTCTCTTTCTCCGTGTGGGTCCATTTCCTTTCTGGGGCTTTCGCTCAGAAGGTGTTTCTTGGGATATTTGTAGAGCACTTAATCTTGTCGCATTCATAACACTATATCTACTGTTGAAGAAGCTTAGCTTTTGCATTGACATCAAGTTTTCGCGTCATGTTGTTTTTTGCGTCAAATTTCTGCGTTTCTTTTCTCATTGCAAAACTTGCAAAAAATGGATATCGACAAAACTAAGTGTAATAACGGACAGGAAATCACTACGCTTTTTTTTCAACCCGTATGCGTTGTTTGTAGACGTTAAGTCGCTATACATGTATATGTAGTTCCGCTGTTATAGAAAAGATTGTAGTTTAGAGGAGAAAATGTGTGAGTGGGCGGGAGAATATACACATTTCCCTAATTTTTTTTTTGTAGGACAAGTGCAGAAAAGAGGTAAGGTAAGAAGTATATTTCCGTTTCCAACAGCTGTCAAGGAATCGCTCAACAGAAGCCGAGAAGGGCTCCGGATGATCGGTCTACAAGTGAACGCAGGTAGCACAATATAACACAATACCATGTATTATCAGTTTGGGCTTTGATAAAACGTTTGCTTCAATCAATCACGGAGTTTGGAGAGAAGGAGAGAGAGAGAGAGAGAGAGAGAGAGTAGGCAAGTAAAATAGTCGCTTTACTAGCATGATCTTTACAGATATTGTTAAAACAAGTGCAAATTTAATAACAGTAGCTTGATAAGAGAGACAGACGGACAGACAGACAGATAGACAGAAACAGAGACAGAGGCAGAGACAGAGAGACAGAGAGAGACAGAGGGAAAAACAGAGACAGAGAGACACAGAGAGAAAGATTGTAAGGGTCAGATAATTTACAGGTGATGCGTTCGGACACTTAACACAGTCCACCCCAACACCTGTTGCTAATCTCTATTAAATAATCTGCTAGTTGCCGAAATGCAAAGCTCAAGGTTACCTACCCATTTCTTCATCCCCTTCATACATATGGGCGCCCAGCCCTTCGCCGTACGGTAGGTCGTGCACGTGCGATCCTCCAAAGAATGGATGCATCAGAAGGTACGGGTTGTAAGGCAAGGTCATCGGAGGTCGCGGGATGTGAGTTGTGACAATGGTTTTTTGTGTCATCGGAGGCGGCCGGATCACCATGTAGGGCCTTAGTGGGTTACCGGCCAAAGAGATTTGTGGGTGCATTATGTACTGTCGTTTTTGTTCTTTGCGGCCTTTTGAGTTCAGTGGTGACGGAAAGCGATTCTTGTTCGCGTTCTTGTGTGTACTGGTTTTATCCCGCAGTTCGAACTTAGTGAGACCATGCCATAGTCCGTGTTTACTTTTCTTTAGAACTTGTTTTGTCTGGTTGCTTTGGGCTCCTTTAGTTGGCCTCGCCTGCGACTCGCTCATGAGACAAAACAAAGCCGAAACTACAACAAGTCTGGTAAATTTCGACTTCATTTTGAAAAGTTTTCCGGATTAGAAAAGAAGGATAAGACGCGCGTCGTCCTTCATAATTAACTGTTCACATACATGGTTGAAGTATTTGGTAATATTGCGGTCGCCAGGGAAATTTAATATGAGCCACCAGACGCCCGCTATGAATAAGTCATGATACCACAGGCAATGCGACAGAATAATTCCTCTCTTAGCAGAGCTTCAGCAAAACATCGATCTGTTGAGTCACTAATTTGCATTTTGAAATTGGTGTATTTTTTTACTTAAACTAATGGGAAAAAAAGAAAGGAAACTTAGCGCAAAGAATGAAGAAAAGAAGAAAAAAAATACTTCCTCGAAGTAGCCGGTTATACAGTGTGCCAGATCTTGTGCCACATTCAGGTTCAACAAATCAAAGACGAAGAATAATTACTTATTCTTACAACTTTGAGTTTAAGTCTTTGGTCACACTGTAGCCATTCAGGAAAAAGACGTCTACAGCCAAAACATTAATTTGAAGTTAGGTTGTTTCAACAGCTTTACTTAACTGCCTAAAAGGAATCACTATGGGAGACAAAAAGAATTAAAAAGTCTTCCGGACATTCTTGATTATTTCTTGAAAAATTAAGAGTGGCATCCAGTGATGAGCTGCTTTGATACTACCTGCAATTTAATATTTCTTAGGTGTTGAGGAGAAGGATTTGTAAAAGGTTCAATTGCTGAGAAGACCGTTAAATTAAGGCCTTTGAAACTCATTAAATCAGTTTTGCGCAAACAAACAAATAAACCTTAGCTGCCTGCCAAATGTCCACAGATGCAAACAAATTTGAGAAAATTGGTTTTGTGTTTCCATATTTGGAAGTTTGCCCGTTATCCAGGGGTAACGATTCGTGCATTTATCAGTCATTAAACTTGGAGGACCGCAATTCCATGCTTCTAATTTTCAATAAAACAAGAGTTAAAAAATGGCCATCGTCGATTTAACATTCGTATCAGGTGGATTTTATTTTTAATCACTCCACTTGGATATCAGGCATTTTGAACTGCCCGGCAGAATTCGATCTGTGGAAATTGTGGGACAGGCATAAACAAGATCTTGCTGCAGAACTTATAAACACTTAGAACGGTGCAAGGTGTGGCACGGCTGACCATTATATACTGGTAAAGAACGATTAAATCTACTTGTAATCGCCAATATGAAAACTACCGAAATTATGTTAAGTTTATCACGATCGATTGGGTCTGTAGAATTTGATGTTGAAAACGGATGGAGAAACATATCAAGAATTTCTGCTCTCTTATTTGGAATATTGTGTTCTAATAGCTGCCGGCCAATTCAAAAAAAATGTTGTAAATCTGCAAATAAGTTTTCAAGTGATGCTAATTCACTTGATATTGGTTTAACACAATCACGGACAAGTTACCCTGTAATTTACCCGGTGATTTATCCGTTAGTTCTATCATTTTTGAACTTACTGTTGGTTCTTGCACTCTGATTGGTTCCCAAGAGAAGTGATTATAGAAATGATCATACTATTTCGAGTTCAGTTTGGAATTAAATTCAAGAGAGTGTTTTTCAAAGGGAGTGGAAATCGCGCATGCCTGGAGGGCGATAGCAATTTGAGAACTTTGAAAAACTCTCGAGTGCATATTAATTCCTACCTAAATGAGAAATAGTATATGTATCTACTAGTAATATCGTCAGATAGGCGAATGCTCGGAGCTTCAGGGGTGGACCTTTGTTTATTGGGGGAGGGAGTAGCAATTTTGTTTTGCATGATATTTTTTTTCAAGTACCAGGTTTTACATGCACTTTTTGGCAACCACTATAGGGCCTTGCAAGAGTTTTTTTCGTGCATGAGTTCTTTTTCTCAAGATTAAAACTTGCAGGATTTTTTTGCTGGAAATTGCCACTCCCTTCCCCAACTTCCAGTGGTCCACCCCTTAGCTACTGAGAGTAAAGCACGCATCACAAGACTTTGGCTAAGTTCTGGAATAACGCGAGGTTGATACGTTACGTGGTGGCTACGAAGCAGAGGACGTGGAAAATATTGCTTCCAATGTTTGTGTGTTAAGAATGGAATAGTAATGAATTTTGGGAAGAAAATATTTGACAGAACATTTTTTGTGTGATCTTAATAATTCTAATAAAGAGTCAACGAAACAACCGAAGTATTTAGTTGGTATAACGAACAAGATTACAATTTTCTATGACTTCCTGTTGTTAATTATTTCAATTAGTGCAAATTTCTGGATAATGCTACAAGTCTGTATTTTGACGAGCTCAAAGGGCAAGCCAAACCCAAAGGAAGAGTATTAGTGTCGAGTCATACCGCTAATAAGACATTTATCATACTACTTTTCCTTTCTAATGTAAAGTTTCATAAAAACTTGTTCAATTTGCTTGCTACTATACAAAATAACGTCTACATGACAAATATCGCGGGATAACAAACATTGTATTGGTTCCGACCTAAAAATGTTTTTTTTTTGTACTCCACAAACTGAAATCGCATAAGAGACCTGCTAATCACATACAGACTACGAGTGGTCCCTACATTTCCTCCGGAAGAGCATCGAGCAAGCGATCGAGACCCAAGTTGGCGCGCGAAAACTGGGGCTAGAAGAGAAATAAACGGAGGGAGGGGGAGTACTACCTTCTCCCTCCCCTCCCTCCTTTTGTTTTTCCGCTCGCCCCAGTTTTCGTGCGCCATCTTGGATTCTCGATCGCTCGCTCGACGCTCTTCCTTAGGAATAGTAGGGACTACAATTAGCTCCAAAGTAGACAGCATGTAGTCCTATTACACATAATAATATTGAGATTCCTGAATTCAAGACTTAAAATAAGCGACATCCGCCTGATACGACATTCTGAACAAAAAAATCGAGCAAACTGCATCTTATCAGGTCGATTACGTAACTGCTTGTGAAAGGGTTCCACACAATCCGCCCATCCAGAGGAGAATGTTACTGAATATTTTGTCACCGAATTTCTCCCAATTTTCCAAGTAACAGGGAAAATGCAGCGCAAATTGGAATGACTGCTTTAGCATATGCTGTGAATCAATTTAACCGTAAAATTCTTAGCATGCACACTGACCTAAACTCTAGCAATATTCGAGCAAATTTATCCTAATAGGGGTTAGGGAGGAGTGGTTCATGTAACCCTCAACTTTAACCGATAAATATACTAGGACATCTTCCTTGAATGCGTTGTCTAGCAGTATGAACACCAAGTACAGAGAGAAAGCCTCCCCTGATGGAAATAAGATCAAACACCCAGATCAGCCCTTTGAGCGCGTTTTTAGTTTTACGTAGTTGAAAACTCTCAGTAGAGAGAGGCTGCTGGCATCTCCAATCAAATTCGATCAAGAGTATACTAATCATTGTAAGTGAGCTTAACTTAAGTTTAATTATGAATGCTTGACCACAAAAAGTCGTTTTGGGACCTGATAGACCAAACGAACATGACCCACAAACATAACGTAACGAGATGTCAGACATTCAATCTTTAATGGAAGTGCGGGATCATCTATTAGTGGCCAACCTTGAGATAGCATTAGCAACCTTTAATGTACAATTTGGCCATTGTGAGGTTTCGACCTAACGTCAGTACGCTGGCTAAATTATAAGATTGTAACAACTTTTGTTTTCAAGCTTTAAACTGTCAATGAGGAGTCATGGCCACCCTGTTCTAACAGGAAATGAGCTCGAAGATAGACTTGAAGATCATCCATCCACTCTACCTCATTTTGTACTGTGGCACCCCGCGGTGTTCTCTTTTCGCGAGCTGACAAAGTCTCGGTGCAGTGGTGCTGCTTGTGTAGCCAGGGGGGTTGTATTTTATGATTCCATTTCAAGTTGCAGATACGCAGTATGATTACCGCTCAAAGAAGTAACTGTGCAGCCCCTTAATTTTTGTAAAGTATAAAAATGTTACGAAAATATAAACGTCTGTAGACAATTGTTTGTAAAAAGAGCTTTAAAACACTTCAAAGCACAAATCACTACTATATGTCCGCCGCAACGAATGTGTACACAAACACTGCACAAATGTACCATCGGCACCGCTCAGTGTTCGATTCTACAAGGCTTTTGTTTCTATAACACCACCGAAGCACAGTCCCGCGGGAAACCATGTGACGCGGTCTGCCTGTTAACTTGAGGAAGGAACAGAGTTCAAAGTTTATCTGAGTCACTGAACACTGGAACGCGGCTTCACTGCGTGTTGACGGTGTTCGTCCCTGGGAGCTTGTCCTCGTCCTTATGTTTATCCACCAAGTATTCGCCGTACGAACCAGGACTTGCCGGGTACGTCAAACTAACTGAAATGAAAAAAAAAATCACAGTTCGCACCCGCTATTGTCACAAACATGTCTTATAATACAAACTATTTAATGTTGCTTAGATTGCACGTGAAGTTTTATAAGACAGATAGGCAACACATACTCACAAACATATGCATACCTACATACATTAAAAATTAGTTTGCTAAAAACTTTTTTTTCTGGGTTTTAAACACCATTTGAATCAAAACAAGTATCTAAAATTAGTAGAAAAATTTCCAATTTTCTCAGATTTCGGGCAATTTGCTGAGCTTGACACATTTGTTGGGGAAAAAACTTGGGGGAGGGGGGAGGGCGGCACAGGCTTCCCCGACCCCTCCCCTTGCTACGGCCCTGGATTAACAAGTATACCGCGGAATAGTTTTGACAAATCTAACCTCAAGCATGACAAAGTTCTTATTATGGTTTGCGATTGTTACTCAAATGCTGCTCCTTGGAACTGACTGATGCGAAAGATTCGCTGATACCTACTTTTTGCATAACATCTGTTGAAGCGATAGTTGTAAGTTCCTACTCACCCAGCGAAGCGGCTGGTACGGCAGGATTTTGCTGCAAGTACATTGACGTTTGAGCCGCGTTGTTAATGTTTGAGTTTCCATCCGGTTGAGAAAGGACGTCAGATCTTCTCGCGGAGTCCTGTAATTTACCCTCAAGTTGAGATTCGTATCCAGTTCTTCTCGCGAAGTCTCGCGTGTTATCATTCCGTCGTTGAGCAATGAAATCAGGTTTTCTCACCGAGTCCCATTGTTCTACAGTGTTTACGCTGGGGCTGTAGTTATTTTCGTCAAACCTTCCAGTGGGTACTTTTCTCACGTTGTTGTTCCCAAAAGGCGAAGTTCTCGAATAAGCTCCAATGTTGCTGCTAATTGCATACGGCGTGTTGGTAATTGCGTAACCTTCGTAAGGATTCACCGCATTGTTATTTACCTTATAAGGATTTCTATTATACGTGTTTCTCGTATAGGAATTCCCTATAAAAGAACTCTTTGCACTGTTAGTTGAAGCTCTTGCTGGAATTTCAGATTTCACTGATCCAGAATAGCCTTGATAAGTGGGGTACCCGGTATATCCCTGGGTACCCACACTTATCGGGTCAACTCCCGGTGATAGGACATATGCACGTGTCGGTGTTTCAGATACTGAAGCCGGGGAACCGAAAACCATCATCGGGGCAGGCGCTTGTGCAGCAGTTGCAACTCTGGGAGACGGCGCTGCCGGCAATTGTGACGAAACTGTCAGGACAGGAGGTGCAGCGGGGGCAAGGGCTACTGTGGGAGACTTGGACGTCAGTGGCTGGTACAAATACCCTGCCATGTACCGCTTGAGAGGTGAAGGTGGCGGATAGGACAACTGCACCTGACCAAACGACGGACTTGATGGGCTCGAGTTTACCGCTCCCCTAAGAGCAGCCGATAAAACGGCCGCAGTTGGCGAGTTGGGAACTAGCAAAACTGGCACATAAAAGGGGATTTTAGTATTGATATTCAAAAGTGTTTGGCTGAAGATTATTAACATCTTAAATCTGTACGAGTTTGAAAGTGCGGTCAGACCCTTTATATCAGATCAAAAGTGTCAGCACTGGAACGGCAGTATTCAATATGGCTCATGTCACGTCTGTTCCTGTCTGGCTTGCTTGACAGAAAATTTAATTACTTAGGTAATTTAATTTTTACTAGAATGCAAATAATTAAGAATGCTTTTTATATGGTTAGAATTAGGGTTAGATGGAGAATGCTGAGGGAGAAAAGAGAACAATGGGGATAATAGAGAATAATAGAGAGCAATATAGAACAAAACGGAACCATAGAGAATCATATGGGAACACAGGGAACTATAGGAAGCATTAGTGGAACAGTGGGAAGCATTGGGTGTTATTTGCCCCCTACCCCTACATACAACTTTTTAACTCCCCCGGCCTCGTTAGAAACGGTAATATCATTCTTCTTCCTTATACAAGGCAATGTTAGCACCCTAAGCCTACATACAACGGTTCTACCCTCCCCCCCCCCTCGCCAAATCGCCTTCGTTTAAATAGAAGTATTGTCAGAGACCCATCTCTACCAACGTCGCGGGG
>JAOBYE010408865.1:0-29217 GCA_025403585.1 Parazoanthus swiftii
GAGAGCCTAAGCTAGAGCCCAGTGAGTGTTGTTGCACTGACGAGAGCCTAAGCTAGAGCCCAGTGAGTGTTGTTGCACTGACGAGAGCCTAAGCTGGAGCCCAGAAAAACACGAATTCCTTTCTTGGAGTGCTCCTAAACCGGTGTACTTCGTTTTGCTCCACCTTCCAGAGATGGAGTAAAAAGGGGTAAACGCATTCTTTTTCCGACTTACTCCAGTTTACCCCGAAATACTTACTTAGTTAACATCATTCACAAACAGTCTATCAAGTTCGTAACTATAGACAGTCTTATGGGTTCGCTTTTAAGGCCTACTCAGTCGAAAACGGAGTAGTGTCTTAACTTCATTTTTGGAGTGTTACCCCGTTTTCGGCGTAGACCGAAAAAACGCGCGCATAAGACTTGTCTGTAGTTGTGAGCTTGTTAGACTGTAATGTTGGTAAGTGTTGTTTCGGTTTACATATAGTGAATGGAAGGACGGTTTATTAGCAGTACTTCTGCGCCGCCATGCACAGTTGTTGAGACTTCAAGACATGGGTCAGAGGCTTGGTTGCAAACCACTGATGAAATGGATGCATTTGGATGGAAAGGTACGCACTGCTGCTTTAAATGCACGAAAAGACAGTGTACAAGAAGACTCAAGAGTGCCATTATAATTTATTGTATTGTATTGTATTGTATTGTATTGTATTGTATTGTATTGTATTGTATTGTATTATATTGATTCGTATCGTATCGTATTTTATTGTATTGTATTGTATTGTATCGTATGACACTGTTTTGACTGCCATCGATCCGTCCTTCACAACAGATTAACAGACTGCGTGTCTGAAAACAAATGGAACCAATAACGATTCACCGGCATGTGTATTTCGTGGTTGGAACAGTGCTACCCAACCGCCAGAATATGCAACTCTGTTTGATTTGGTTGACAGCAGGTCAAAACAGACTTGAGCGATAATCTTACCATGATTTGTTTTAGATTGCCGACGTGGAGATGGAGATATTTAGTTCGATCATCCAGAATAACGGTAGGTTTGGCATTCCGTGCTTTACAGAGACCGTAGAAAATAAAGATAATTATAGTATTTGCATATGTAGTCACTTTTAAGTCAGGTTGGCATGTTGCAAGCTAGAATAAATAAGAAAGCTGTTTAAAGGGTATCTATGAAAATGTCCCTTTAACTGGAATTTTAACTGAGCTCAAATTCCGATAATAAGCTACAGCAGTCCATTGCCGATTGTTTATTCCGCATAACCTACCTCGTTATTAACTGTCACAATATTCATTCTGATCTTCAAGCTTTTTTGTTTTTTAAATTCCAAAAAAGGTAAATGCAAGAATTATATTTCAGTTGGCGTTATTTCTCAACTAGCTACCAGCTACGCCTAAGTACTCGCATCTTCATCCATCATAAGAAATTTGGACGATGCTTTTAAACCCCCCCCCCCTCCAACACCTTTGTATTTCTTTTGTGTCCAAGACCTTCCGCGGGCCCTGACACACTTTGGCTATACGCCACTAGCCGATTAGCCTGGGTCATTCACGAGCATTTGGACAGTTGACCGACAAAATGTTTTGTTTGTTTCTAGTTGAAGAGCAGACAGGTTCAGGTGTTTTACACAGTTTTGCTAAAATACTTTATCATAGTTTACTGTGTTATTTGATTTAATTGTTCGTGTTTGTTTTGATGGGCTTTAAAACAGGAAACTAAGAAATAACTGGATAAATGTTTCTTCTTAGGATCATTTGTGCTTGCCAACAACGAAAGGATTAAAGTCCCAGACGCTTTGCTCTTTTTGTGGGAGGTACGTTTTCAACAAACACATGTTGTCGATTTTTAAGTTTGTATTAAATTCGGAGAAAAAGCCTGACGTTGCTTTTTTTTTCTCATTTCAGATGGAGTCATTGGTAAATCTCAGTCCCAAAACACTTTCATCTGTTGGCCTGCTGTGCCTCAACTACTCAGATGTAAGCTGGCCGCTACTTGTAGAGCGATGGCTGGCCGGGCGTCCCGAGAGAGAAGTAGAGGTGTTGAGAAAGCTATGTGACAGGTATATCGCCCCTACTCTGGAATTCCTTGCTTGTTCCACTACGGTCCCTCCAGCCTCGGATGCTTTACCCACTCAGAGTAAACCGTCGGCACTTAGACATGTCGTGGCTGTAACAGAGATGAGCATGATTAGGACACTTCTTACAATAGTTGAGGTAAACTGCCATCTGTTGTTTGACGCCTACCGTTACTAGATTTTCGTACTTTCAAGTGAGAATATAGTTATACTTTCACGAAACTGTTAACCCCGTTTGTTTTTCAAAGTGTTGAAGAAGCAGAAAGTGTAGAAGTTGTACTCTATATAAATTTTGACAGTTGTAATTTAACTAATGCGGACCAACTGTATTACAGTCAATTATAGCCAATTACCAGGATTTAATTCCGTCCGAGTTCGAGAACTATTTCAGCTACGCTGCCATGTGGGCGTTTGGTGGCACATTAGTTGATGAACACCGCCAGTACTTCAGCCGTTGGTGGAGCGACCAGTGGAGGGAGTATGTAACATTGCCAGGAGACGAGGAGGTAAGCGGTGTTACCTCCTTTATCATCATCAGTTCAATTGTAAAAAATTAACTGTTTTTCGTAGAGATGTTTGCGAAAATTACATATTTAGCAGAATCAATTATTTGTTGAGCTGTGTAAAATAGCTATAATTCTCTTTCTTCGCGTGGGCCAATTTACATCTTTGGAGCAATTGTCAGAAGGAATTAATAGTTTGGGATATTTGACACAGTACTTCAACTTTACCACATGTAATTACCAATATCAGTCTGTCTAAAAAAATACAGTAAATGAACCTCTACGAGAGCCTAGTGGATAAAAAGTCCGCTGAAATGCCAACAAACAAGACTTGTTCAGCCTAAAAAGTGAAATTTGGAAAAAAAAAGTTTGCTTTGACAACCAGTATTTGTGTCATAGTTACCACTTGTGTACTGTACGCCATACCTAAATGTGAACTGAAAAAGCTACTGCGAGTTCTTAACACTGCTGCCCGTATTGTCATTAAAGCCCCCAGTTATGCTCACACGTCTGACATCCTTAGATCTCAACATTGGCTTCCTGTACAATCACGCATTAAATGTAAAGCTCTTATTCATGTGTACAAGATCACAGACAACATGGCACCATCATATCTATCTGATCTCCTTATACTAAGCACCGAAAAAGTCTCTTTGTCAGCCACGTTCTAGAACATCTACATTTGGCGACAGGGCTTTTTCTGTTGCCGGCTCTCGGTTGTGGAACAGCATTCCAGTCTCTTGAGGTTTTTAAACATAAGCTAAAAACGTTTTTATTTTCTAATTTATAGAAATTTTTTCTTCAGATTTATTACGTTTTTAGCACTTTTCTGTATACTATTGTAGTATTATTAACTAAGTATAGGTTTTGACGTGAAAATTGTTTTAATTTTATCCTTTTTTTGTTCAGCGCTTACAGACGCTCGTTTTAAGCGCTATACAAAATTTTTTTTTTTATTATCATTATTGTTATTGATATTATTATTATTATTATTGTTATTATTATTATTATTATTATTATTAGTTTGGGTTTAAATACATTGAATAAACTAGAGCAGAGTCTATGTTTGCTAAGACAGCTCCGTACTAGAAAAAAAGTTTCTGGATCAGTTTACTTTGCAGTAACTTTAGTTTCTTTCAAAAGCCACTTTTTCCAACGAGCAACTTCAGACAAAATGTTTCTATCACGTTGTCTTAGGTGTGGAATTATTACGTATTTCCCGAGACGCACGAGTTTGTCAGCTGGAAGGAGTGCATTCCACCATACGCGCAGACAGCTGCCGAGGGGATTCCCAATGAGTCGTATGTTCATACAGTGGAGAATGAGGTACATGTATTGCTCAGTAACATTTATATTGACTTTATATTTATCCCGGCAGGCATCAGTTAATGTATAGTTTTCTCCTATGGTAGCTGTCTAATTTTAGCATAACTGCATGTGTATACTAGGACATATTAGTGTGGTTTTGATATCGTGTAAATTTTTACCAATTTTTTAACTAAATTTTTAAGCTAAATTTTGCATTTTGTTTGCATTTGGAGTATTTCAATGTGCTGTACCAGGAAACTAACTTTTAGCCTAATGTGCCGTCCGCTATAAGTAAAATATGTATATAGGTATGTACAGTTTTGATTTGCTATGTTGCGGAGCGTTAAATTGTTCATCTGGTTCAAAAAGAATTATCCGTGGCAAATCATTGACACCCAGTTAATTGTGATACTGGTTATTTCTTTTTGCAGCGAATTTCACATCTTATTGGCCTGTTAAGCGAAGCTGGTAAACCGGTTTTGTTGATGGGTGACCAAGGGTGTGGGAAGACATCCATTGTCAGACACAGACTGAACCAGCATGGTGGAGACATTGGAGAGGTGTCTAGCTTAACTGTGTTTTGTAACAAGTTTACATCATCCAGGGCGCTCTGGCACCAGCTATCTGGTTGCCTTGAGTGGAAGCACGCCAACACTTTCGTGCCAAAGGGAAACAAGAAATTGTCTTGCCTCATAGATGACCTGAACTTGAGCAAGGTATAGTTTGTATTACTCTCAAACCTACTGACTGCGTGCCCTTTTTTTGCCCAGTCATAAGTTGTCAGTTTCTTTCAGGTTGTTGAAGGTAGGAGATTCCATAGTTTTTAAAGATATGATTTTTTTGTCCAAAATGTTGTGGAATTGCCTACAACTCGTGTCATGCAATCCCTACAATCCAGGTGAGCCACTCTGGTTCGCAGTCAGCTTGCGAGTTGGTTCGGCAGCACATCGACCATGGAGGAGTGTTTGATCCTGAGTCCCAAGAGTGGCGCGAGATCCGTGATGTGACTTACCTGTCGTCGTACAACCCTTACCTGCCTCCCACCAAGGCCAGCCTCTCCAACCGTCTCCTAAGACACTTCGCCCTGTTTAGTCTTCCATTCCCAAGGTGACTGAGCAAACTAAAAGAATGAAAATAGTTAATTCAATGAAGACCTACTAAGATCTTGTACTAAACACAAACAGTAACTGGAAAACAATATAACCATAACCATAAAGAGAATAAAAGCTGGAGGAAAAGATTTGTTTTTTTCTACGCAACGTCAAGCCGAAGAACTCTTTGTTTTAAGATTAAAGGTCTGTTTTGATCCTTCTGGTGTTTGATCTATTTATTTTTTGTTTTTTGCTGTACGCGTTAACTTCGTCAGCTAAGGCAGAGAAGATCCGTTCCTTCCTCTTCTTTCTAAATTGACCTTTGTTACTTCAAGCTATTTTGTACGTCCGGATAGAACAAATCAATATGCTTTTTAGCAAAGAAATACAGGCATAGTAATTAAGGGAACTTGTCCAGAGTATCCAATAAACACATCGATCCGTCTTTAGGAAAACCTGTTGATCATTGTGTACTTGCCTTAGTCACAATTTGTAGACGGTGATAAGACCCGACATTCTGGAAGTTAATTTTGATTGGTCCTCTTCGCTGTGATACTTTTGCTGAAGGACTTTTAATTAGCTCTTGATGGCAGTGACAGAGACAGACAGAAAGATAGATAGACAGAGACAGACAGATAGACAGACAGGCAGACAGACAAACAGACAGACAGACAGACAGAAAGACAGACAGACAGACAGACAGACAGACAGAGAAAGAGACCTAGGGAGACTAAAACTGCGTCGTACTCAAAGTAATGTTGGTTTCTCTGAATGAGATACCTTATCAATTTGCCTGTTGTTTGGTTATCAGTACTGGAGAGCTGCATTTTATCTACACCCAGCAGCTGGAAAAGCACTTCGTTGTGAGTGGTATGCAAAGCCAGTCCGACGTCAATGATGTGCCCTCTCAGGAAGGCTTCAGCCGGCACGTCTCTCGTGGGGATAGACAGGATAATAACAAGGTCATGCGGGACCTCTTAGGGGCTCTTGTGTTCATCACCTTGGAACTGCAGGAAAATCTTAGAACAATGTTCCTTCCTATTGCTCAAAGATGCCACTATATTTTCACGATGACAAACCTTACTATGGTTTTCAGGTAATATATATCAATAGGTTAAAGCTAATAAGTACTGTAAGATTCCACTTACATGCATTGCACAGTGATACGCCTCTCTGGTTTTGAGCCGTCTTGTTTTTCATATCTGTACCATATTTTCGTCGTTTAAAGCAAAATTCTGTCTGGTACGTAGTTACGTTTTTACGTTTTTTAGTTTCGCCTTTTCCCCACTTATAATTATAGTCTATTCCCACGCTTATAGTCTATTTTGTTCACTTACAGTCTATTGCGTCTTTTTGTATGGTGTGTGTCATTCATACATTTCTCATAATTATTCCAACAAGTGTTTCATCCCAAACGCTGCAATGATTTTTAAAGTTGCCCTCCGCTGGAAAATTCTTTTGCTATCGAATAACACTTCAATATTGCCTTTCTCCATATTGGATTATAGAGCGATTGAATTTTGACTCATTTTTTAGTTTAGAATTCCCGTGTGCCTCAATCATTAAATAAGACGTTTCACCGTTGCGGTATCAATCTCCCTTCCCTCACCCCCTCACCCCCCTTACCCATATATGAATCATATGTCAGTATTGTGGCACACAGGACAGTCAAAACGGGCGTTACTTTTATCCTTTTTTGTAATCTTTGGTTTAGTGTATTTCTTCAGTTCTTGAAACTGTATTTCCTCTAAATATATGGCATCTTTAGATTCATAGAATTAATGCTTATTTCTAATTTACATTTTACTTTGGTAGCTGTTTTTACAATTTTAGTTGTTTTTACGATTTTATTATTTTTCAGAAACGTCTGCCTGACATTAAGACCGGGTTGTTCACAGAAAGATCTATTGTTGCTTTGGAAACACGAATGTCACTGGGTGTACGAGCGACGACTGATCGACCCTGTGGATAAGGAACGATATCACCAGACATTTCAAACTGCAGCAAAGAAGTGGATCGCAGATGAAGAGCAGGTCAGGGAAAAACTTTCAGATTTTTTTAATCTTTGTGAATTGTAATGTCTCGATCGTTAAAAGTAAAATATTTTTCTCAGTTTTTCCTTAAGTATTCAGTCTCAGTTGACCGCTAGGCGTAGTAGTAACATAAACTGTTGGTGTTTGCTTTGTGTCCAGTTGTCTGTGGTGACTGACCCCACTGCATTCTTCACAAATTTGATTGACAACGAGGACAGAACAAGTGAAGTGATTGGTGGTGCCTCAAGTGAAGCCCAAGATGATGACGTACACTTGGCCTATCGTCAAACATCTGACATGCGCAAGGTAAGAAACACAAGCTACGTCTACGTTATGCTTTGTTTTTTGTTTCTTACTTAATTAGCAGCCATTTCGACCACTAGGCAAACCTGCCCTGTGAATCTATCACGAGTAAACACTGCTACACAATACCAGTGAAAGATGGACACATCTCAGTCTTTTCTGTTAGTTAACAGTTATTCTCCGCGGTGGAAGTAATTAGTAATGGGAGTTCATCGACCCGCGAATGCGGCAGGAAGGAAGCCCCTGACCTACTGCCGCACAATTTTGGTATTGCGAAGAAACTATAAAAAGCAGGAAGAATCTCTTAAAATTCTATACACACATGTAAAAATTTATGTACAAAACATTTGTGAGCTTTTTAATCGGTAGATCTGCATGTTTGTCCACTAGTTGTATTAGATAAGCTGTAGCTGAAACAATAAAACTTACTGTCGTAAACCGAGAATCGCAGCGGAATGTCAGGAGAAGAATAATTAACGAGACGCGAAGCGCCAAGTTAGCTATAATCGTCTCATATACAACAAGCATGAACGGAATGATTGTTTTTTTAATTACAATCTAATTGTTCACTAAAGTTTTAAGTAACGATCTGTTTAAAGTTTAACTGGTGAAGTTATAGTAGTTTTTCATGTTTTAGCCGATGTGGTGAACGGCCTGAACAACATCACAAGAAGCACTCTCCAGCTGTGCTCCTTGCCGTTGTCCTGTCTGGATTTATTCGGTCCATTACTCTAAAACGTGTTTATTGACCAGAAGTTAGAAACTGACTTATATTATTCTAAAAGAATGCAAGATGCATGCATAGGTGCCGCCGTTGAGTTATTAAGGCTCAGTAAACCTTTGGTGTTTTAAAAAAGACCTCTCTCCTGGGGGAACCTATTCGAAGATAAATCACTTCAAATGGCCCCCAACTATTGATTTTATTTATGTTAGGTGCGCGCTGTGCTGGAGCATGGAATTGAGGAATACAACAAGGACTTTCCAAACATCAAAATTAACCTGTATGACGTGAGTATACTTTATTTAATATTTTCCCTTAGTCTTAAAGTAAATATCTATATTTATTCGGATTTAAAAGATGGAGCAAAATAACATGTTTAAGGAAGTAGTTGAAAGATACATAAATAAACTGGGAAAAAATCCGAGTCCCCAACGGGGTTTGAACCCATGACCTTCCGAACATCGGGCGGATGCTCTACCAACTGAGCTACAAGGACTCAGAAGGGAACTAGGTTTTGTAGATGATACATGGGCTGTGACCTGCCATCTGCTGGTTCGACGAGTCCCAAATAGGTATCAAATGTAGGAAGGTCATGGGTTCAAACCCCGTTGGGGACTCGGAATTTTCCGAGTTTATTTATGTATGTTTTAACTATTTCCTTAAACATAACCGAGCCACCTACAGCAACCACTGCAAAATAACATGTCTAAATGTTTATTTTCCGAGCAAGTTCAAACTTAAGTTTGATTATTTTCGATCAGGCTTTAAACAAGAACAATGCGGATGTCTTGCGGTTGAGTAGCGAGCAAACCTTTGACTGTGTGTCCATTTTGTGTACCATGTACGGTTTCGTCTACAGAACATTGTGGAGAGTATTTGTCGACTGGTGAGAGTGCTTCAGTGTCCCCATGAGTGCGGCCATGCTTTGATCGTGGCGCTTGGTTCACCTGGACTTAGCAGCACTCTAGCACAGCTTGCTGCCCATCTGTGCGACTACTCGGTGTTTAGAATCAACCCGTGTTCCCTGGTATCACCCCATGTGTACTCCCTGGATAACTTCAAAGTTGATTTAGTGACTGCGTACACCAGGGCAGGAGTGAAGGTGAGCACGTGTTAGTAGGACGCCTTTAACTGACCTGGTTGTTGGATGGCTTCTTCAGTATTAACTTTTAAAGTTTATTATTTTAGTTTTACAGCAAGAGCCATTGGGGACTGAAATGCGCTACCACACTTTGTGGTTGAGTCAACAAATGTAGGGAAATTTAAATCGGCCGCGAGAACCAATTATGCGAGCTTCGCTGACCTTGCAATGTATTCATAATTATAGCACCTGCACGAGCATTGCACTTGTTTGTTAATCTTTGTTTTAATTATGAGCGGCACAATGCACCAGCACGCATACAAGGTGATCGGCTAGTCCCTTTTGTGGATTACGTTTTAAATCAGATTAGGTAATTATAGATTTTTTGTCACATATAAAATGTTTAATATCAAACCTCTGTCGCATACAGCATCTACAAGCGGGTCATGTTCAGTTGATGGAAAATTTGAAGAATATCTTTAACCAGTGTCTGTTTGATTCCAGGGTGAACATCTGCTCCTGTTGCTACCAGAATCGGATATTGTTGATGAAGACTTCCTGGTGTACGTGAGTGAGTTTCTGGTGTCCTGCTCTATCTCACACCTGTTTTCCGAAGAGGAACAGACCTCTGTTATCAACGCAGTCAGGACTGAAGTCACTCAGGCTGGACTTGCTTACACACGTGATGTTGCTTGGAACTTCTTTCTCAAGTAAGAATCATCTTCTGATCCTGTAGAACTAGATCAGTTCTGGAGTTCTCAAACCGAGACATTTTAGCTGGACAGACAATACAGACGTTTTCGTGATTTCTTCACAACTTCTACAGCAATTATATTTTTGCACATTTGTATATTATCTAATTATCCAAACGATCGGCAGTTTCTCACGTGACCTCAGTAAGCCTATAAGAGCGCGCCGCCTCGATTTAGCATATTGCACCATCCCAGAAAGCAATTCGGAAAAAAGTCACACGAGTCGTGATTTTGGAATTTGGACGCCATTTTGGAAAAGCAACCGCGCGCGCAAGGAGTTGTGGGATGGTGCTATATGCCAGAATCAGTCCGGCGTGCCTTGCGCGCCTAGTCCGTTCACCTGGATATAATCTAGAACAAGTTAACAAACGACTGTCAATAAACTAGTTATAATAAGCAACCTTGAATGGATACGTTTTCTGCTTCTTCTTACAAGTGTTCAGTTCAGTAAACTGTTCCATAGCTTAGGAGCTGTAGCTACGAAGGCTCTGTCTCAAAGTGTGGCCATTGTTCTTTCTGGCAATACTCTAAGTAAAAGCCTGTTGCTGGAGCTAACAAGCTTACGAAGGTAAAAAGGATATTAAACTAGAGATATACTCAATATCCATTCATTTTTATACATAACTAAACGATTTTTTTAAAAGGCTAGCTCTACTTCCAACGTAAAGCAAATAAAGTTTCACTAAAAGAGACGCGATACGCGAAAGTCTAGGCGCCTTTGTCTGCAAGTCTGACAGCAGAACTTTGAATACACTGTTTAACACTGAACTGCATTCTACCCAGGCCAGATTTGTACATTGACTCCAGCCTTTTTTTCTTTTTTTCCTCGGTAGGACTGTGAGGGAGAACCTACGAATTGTGCTGACAGTCACGTCTCTTGGACCCATGTTCCAAAGCTTCTGCCGCGACTTACCGTCACTTATCAACAATGTGTCGATTATTTTGCTCCCACATCTTTCAAAAGATTCTCTGGTGGACCAGGCGTACTATCACTTAAGGGGTACGTTGTCGGTGTGGTGCTGACGGTGAAAATGGCTTACCGAGATCAATGTGTACATCAGTCCAGTTGTGATTAACTTTATTCTTGAAGAGGCAATGGAGAATAGAATGAACCCCCAACCCCTTTCGCCCTTCTTTACCCCCAAATCCATTTTTCCTCAACTTCTCATGGCTAGTAGAGGTTCCCAGTTTAAAACGGCGATTACTTATATATTGTTTTGAAATTCTTTTAAAATTTCGAACATTTTTCATGTTACTAAGGTGGCTTGGAACAGTTTTACAGTTTTCAATGCAACTGAACTCTATGAAAGGCTTACTCATTTGTAGAGGTAGATTACTCCTACTTGTTGATAGCCGGTGTTACTAAAACCTCTAACCCTATCAACTCTTGCTCTCCCACAGAAAATTGTGCTACCATGGTAACTTGACAAGTCCTCGAAATACTTTACTTTTAGCATTAGATTGCGTTTTACACAAAAGTTAGTTGGTGAATTTCCTTTTTTCTTTCATTTCATTTTTTATTTTCATCCAAATAAAAAAATAAGGTGACGCCAAAACTTCTTGACAGAATTTTTTGAAAATTTCCTTAAATGTGCTCTTTGATGTGAAAACATTTTTGATGAAAAAAGGAAGTTCACCGACTAGTTTTTGTGTAAAATACAATAAAAATAGGGTATGTTTGAGGCCCTGACAAGACATTCCAGAAACAAGCGGACAAATGAATTCTTGAGTTTCGAGTTTCAAATACATTAAACTGCCATAAGCACCCTATACAAGCGTGTTAAGTCTAAAATGTAACTATTTGAAAATCAGATTCTTATAGCATGATTCTTGAACTTGTTCATATCCATAAGATTAAACCATTTGGGAAGTCATTAACCTGACTGACATACTTGGTTTTGTTGCAATCGACTTCGTTGTTGCTAACAAGCAGATGACGCATTTGACCTTTGGTTACCAGGTGTGGATGTCCTCGACAACGTACAAAAAGAAAACCTAGCACACCTTTTGGCTTCCATGCATCTGGTTTTGCGTTATCAAGATTTTAGCGACGATGACGCGGGGACACACGGCCATATCACAAATACAAGCTTGGAGGTTTTTGTGGAAAGGTATTTGAAAAGATAGTGCTGGTTTGAAAGTATTAAGTGATTATCAGATTTTTGTTTGTGTTTGGATAGACAATTAAAACTATACATCATTTTAAGGTGGTTCGAAACAGTTTTCCATTACCACTAAATTTTATGAAAGGCGAACTTATTGGCAGTGAAAGCTTGTTGGTAGCTGGTGTTGCAGTAACCTAACAGTTTAGCATTCCTTGTACTTAATTTATGTTACTATGGCAACTTGACGGGACCTCAATACACAATTTTTGCATTCGCCTACAATTCACACAAAGAAAAATCGTTGAGTGTTCCTGTTTATTTCATCAAAATCAATCGTACAGAAGGAGCACGTTAAAGCGTTTTTTGAAAGATTGCGCCACTTTATCTTTTGAAAATGTTAAGATGATGCGAAAACCTGCTGACAGGTTTTCTTTGTTTTCTTTAAAAACGCTTCCACTACATATTTTGCAAAATGCTACTGAATGTTCAAAACAGGGTGTGTGTTAAGACTGTGTCAAGTTGCCGTGAAAACACAGTTTCCGATGGGAGTATAAAGGTTGATAAGGCGGAAAGCTATTGTAATGCCAACTAACAAAAGCTGGCACAGCGAATCATTCGTGATGTATAAGGTTTTTCGCAATGTTCAGTAGCACTGCAAAATGCATAGCAAGTGGGAGCCACCTGAAATATATTGAAGCTCCACTATTACGATTTGGTGCGTCCTTGTTTTACGGAATACTTAAAAATAGAGAGATTAAACACCACGTACACGTGAAACGGCGGGAGTGTAAATGACTTGCAGTGAAGTTTGCTGAGACTGCACAACATTCCCGATCTTCTCTGAAGGATCGAAAATAAGAAGTTTCGTAGGAAAAATGGACCGTTATGCAGTCTAGTACGTAAGACAATTTAACTGCGAGATCATTGCTGCATACCGTTTGCCGTTTCAAGTTTACGCGGTGCTTAATCTCCCTAATGTTTGTAGTGTTTTGAAGTAGTCCAACCTAGACCTGAAGTATCACGTTAATCCAAAGTTTCAAAACTTGCAAGGTTCATCAGTCTGTTCAGGAAGCGGCGTGAAGCACTTCATCGCGAGCACCTTGAAATGGCTGCTTCACTCAAGACAATTGAAAGAGGCAGCATGCTGGCCGACAAACTGAAAAACCAACTCCAACACGAGAAAATGATTTTGGAACAGAAAGAAGAGGTATTAACTTTAATTATGTAAGAAATATTTAAACTCGGTGGCCAACAGAAGAAACTGCTTGGCTCAATCGGGATTAGACTTGCGAGTTGTCGACTATTTCTAGGGCTCCCGCGGATTAATAAAAAGTCTTCTGACAAGTTTTTATTTTGCTCAAGGTTTTAAATTCGCCAAAGTTTCCGCTGAAGTTGGGATTTTCCCGTGATCACATGACGAAGCTCACTTTTAAGCAATAATAATAATAATAATAATAATAATAATAATAATAATAATAATTATTATTATTATTATTATTATTATTATTATTATTATTTTTTAAGCAATATATTCCGTATTGTTTGATTTGTGTAGTGGGCTTTGGTTCAAAACCGATCTTAATGTTTCTAATTTGTGGCTTTAAAAAAGTCTTTCAAAGGTCCTAAACGTGTTGAGTCATGAGATGCAGGGATCCTGATTTCGTAGTTCTTTTTTTCTCCTCACTATCCGTAAACAGGACGATAAGCGGTTGATTAAGTGCCCTACAGCCCTAACGCTTGTTGCCCTTGATTATACAAACATGACCTGCGCTGAGCACTTCTTTTTTTGCAGTTACGTTAGTTGGACGCGGCTTAACTTAGAGAAAGAATGGGAAATCAAAAAATCTGCAGCCAAATTAAACCGTGAGAAAAGCCATTCTGAAAGTAAAACGTTTTTATTTTTGCTTTCCCAAATAAACAAATCATATAAGACTTACATTTCCAAAGTTCTGTGTTCTTTTGATTGGTTACAGTGTGGTAGAGCTGTGTTACTTGTCATTTTTGTCATCATCGTTCGAGCTTTCTTGTTATGCAGTTTAACAACTGACTAAATCTTTTTGTTTTCTTAGGGAAACCAGAAACTTTTAATGCAGATTGGGCAGGTGAGCAACACTTTCCAACTCGGGAATTGACAGCACGTTTTAATATTTTAATATTCAGATTCACGATGAAAAAAGTAATAGGAAATTCTGAAATGAAGAAAGGAAAACCAGAAGAACTTTCCAATTTTTGCAACAGTGACTGACTAACAAACCGTTTATACACGTGAACGTCAGTACAATAGTTGAAGTACGCTGCGTAGAGTTTAAAACCAAAGTGAGACTAGATATTTTTAAAGCAAGGATCTGTGTGAGTTAACCTTCATCCTCAACATCTCTGTTTTATTTTTACGGTGTCAAATATTCCTTTGAACAGTTGTGTTAGACGGTGGAATGGAAACATGAAAACTGAATGTTGAGACATGTAGAAATTACGAATAATATCCTTTAGCGCAGTGTTTTGCTGGTAATTTGAATATGTGTAACACTTGTTCGGCTGATTTTGACTATGCCTAAAGTATATATTTAGAGTTAGTACATCTATAGTTTCCATTTCATTATGTTCTCCAGTGATTGAGCTGACTCTATGAGTTGCATGTTATCATAAGGAAAATGCTTTATGTTTGGAAAGCATGTTATTTCTTTGCCGATAAATTTCTTTCAAATCTTCATTTCATTGTTAAACTTGTGCTGCGGGCTTGTCAAAACTCCATAAACTGGAAGATGATTTAATATTCGCTAGTAAATATTAGAAATGCCTAACAACGTGAAGATACTGTATGCATATTTACTATTTCCTGGCGTTTTTTTTTCTATCTCAGTTTTGATGTCTTTTGATCGCTCCGTTCCCATTAGTCAATATTTCTTACCGAACGATTTTGTGTTGCAGGATCGGGCCATAGCTGAAGAACAGATCAAATTAGTCAGACGACAACAGGACAAAATAGAGAAACTGAAAAAGGTATTATTCCAGCACAGGCTGGAATAATTGTTAATTATGCTTATATCAAGCATAATTAACAATTGTTCCGGCCACAAACGCGCGTTGGATATGAGCTTTTATATGGCGGACGAGGTTCGGAGCACCGAGTCGGCTATCATAAGTTCATATCCAACAAGCATGAGTGGAATATTTGTTTTGTTAATTACCAAACACTGGATAAAAATATCTCGAACTTTATATTCTACCAACTCGAGTTTTCGGGCATTTAAAGGGAAAATGTTCCGTGGTGAAATTGTCAGTTTCCATATCTGGACAAACTACAGGATATAGGGTTTAGACTTGTAGCAGAATAACTCTTTTTTGCGGCGAAACCTGCTGCGGCGAAAACAGCTGCTTTTTAAAAATATTCTTGGGTTTCTTTACTGAGAAGTTCCGTAGTTAGCCATTCCAGATACTTGTCCCGTAACGTGAAGAGGAAAGATTTTGCAGTTCAAGTCTTGAGTGCTGAAAAAAATAGTTTCCACTTTCGGCTGATCTAGTGCTGTATCTATGGATGATGTGAGATTTTGTACCTTTGTAACTTTTGTACCAGGATAGGAGGCTGCGACTGATATCATGCATTAGACTTGAAGAATAGGAAAATCAGTGATGTTAACTTTAAGTGTCCCCAATTAGTAGTTGTGAAACTGCTAGAACTTTAATATTGATGTTGCTAATGCTAATGCTATTGTTGTTTGCGTTTTTTATTGCCATTATTAGCATTTTTTATATAGAAAATCTAATTTTGCCGTTCTTATTCTTGCTCTTGCCAGGCATTGCCAGAATACCAGCTTGCTCACGAGCGAGCTGTGTTCAAGGCAGCAGCAGTGGTTTCTGATACCAAAAGAATCTTAAAATACATGGACAGCCTGGGTCTGGCAGAACTCAGGGCAATGCAGAAACCAGATAGTGAGATCGAGGACTTACTTGCCGCCATCATCATTATAGGTGAGTGATGAAACACAACAGTAACGTCGGTAGGGTCACTGCGGGGCAGTGTTGTCAAGATCCATCCTCGGAGACCCAGGGGCGGTCTTTCAGGGGGGCAAAAAATCTGAGGCGAAAGCAAAGTCAAGGGGAATTGTATTGTGGTACTTTTCATTTTCTCCTCGCAGATCGGCGTTCGGCCTGATCGCTCTAGTCCTCGCTTTACTTGGTGTCCGAAACTGACTGTCCCTGGGTTTCCGAGGATGGTCAAGATCCTTAAATAGCCACTAAGTAATTGCTGCCCTTTCTTGACAACCCATGAGTTTATATTGCTCCCAACATCGTTTACGTCAGTTTTAAACACAGCCAGATAACCAGAAATCATAGACAGCAAATTAAGCTTGTCGTATTTTTTATCGAGCTAATATTACGGACCTTTTGGGTAACTGAGTTGGTTCTTTTTAGACGCAACATTGAAGGTGCTTAACGCCTTACCAACACTTCCGACATTACTTTGATATTTTCTTACTACCGCTGTCTCCATTACAACGCGACCTTCGGGTTGTTTTGTCGCTTTTATGTTTGTCGTGGGCTGCCACCAATCAAATCCTATTTCAGTACAGATATCTGTGAACGCGATCTATGAAACATAGTTTGTTACAACTGTCTTCTTCCCTTGGTACAAGGGGAAAGACTTTGCTCATAATACAGGCGATAACATCGGAGGCGGCCTTAGGGAGCGTGAGGCCGAGGGCCTATTTGCAATTTCTCCTTCAGCCTCCTGCTCGCTTGGCAGGGCTTCGGCCGGCCTCTGATATTATTGCCTGGTATTATTAACGAAATCAGCGAAGTCTTTCCTCTCAATTGTCCTCTGGCACCAAGGGTACTTGTCGTCAGAAACTTGTATTTGATTGACCAGAAAGAGTAAACCAAAACTCCAAACTCCAGATTTGTTTTGAAGGTCGCGTTACAATGAAAACAGTGGCAAGTAAGGCGCATCTTTAGACAAATTATTAAAGAAAATATTTGATTGTCGTTTCGTTTCAGTGAAATCTCCAACTTCCGATTTGACGTGGAACAAAGGTGCCAAGCGATTGATGGCAAATCTCGACAGGTGGGAATGCGTACTAAAATAATTACACCGTATTAAGTCATTGGTCTTTGTTTTGTGTTTTTGGTGAAAACCATTTCAACTATTGTTAAATTTAACTTACCAGATGAAATGAATTTCCAATGAACCCTTAAATCTTTAGATTCCGTGAAGAACTGAGCATTTTTGATGATGCCGAGTTACCTGAGAGCACGCTGGAGGTTGTTGAGCCTTACTTAAAGAAACCTCACTTTGCTGGTGATTATTTAGAACAGAGAATGAAAAACGCAGCTGTTGGTTCACTGGTGCTGTGGGTTAAGGGTGTCGTTAGGTAAGCAGTCATGACAACGTCAGTACAATTTTTTTGTATTAATTTATCACTTTACTTTACGTGGCCGTAACTGGAAATTTACAAGCACATGGAGGGAGGCAATAAGCTGTGTGCACTGGAAGACTAGTTTTGAGAAGAACTGTTTTTTCTGCGTTGGTGAGTAAGCAGGATAAGGACTGTGGTTGATAAGATATATTTTTGCGGTAAGGTTGGTTGCGAGGCTGACGTTTCGAACGTTAGCTCTTCGTCAGAGCTGACCTTGGAATATTGGGGAAAATTAAAATAGCAAGGTATTAATTTATTCGAATAAAGACGTCAAATCGTGACAATGGTTCGGATTCATGACATCAAATTGGTCAAAAACTGTTTGAAATGTGAAAAAAGGCTGTTAATTGGTTCTGTGGGGAGCTATGTAGCCTGCGTAGCAAGCGTTTCTGTGGGTTTTAAGAATTTTCAATGATATGGCCGCGCGAGAAACGGGAGCGAGCGAAAAAATTTTTCGTTCTTTCTTCCCTCTCCCCACTCACTCCATTTTTCGCTCGCTCGCATTTCTCGCGCGTCCAAATCATTGAAAATCTTTCTCTGCTCTCCTAAAACCCACAGAAACGCTTGCAACGCATGCTAGGAGCTATGGCCCCGAGTTTGAAAATGCGTCTCTTTTTGCGAATCTCATTGCATCCTTAAATTATTCCGCAAATGTCAATGTTAATGTTAAAGACCTGGGAAGTGTCCAGGCCACTGGTTTATACAGAATTGTTTTCACACAATGTTAGAGTTTGCGAAAGTGGTCACCTAAATTACGGCCAAATTCTTTAATGTCAAACTACAAGTTATCAATGCAATAAAAGACGTTGGAAGTGAAAGTAAAGAATGAGGTCAGACATCTTGTTAATCTTATCGTAATGACCAGTAGCTATGCCATTATCATCAGGTATCATCGGATGATGCAGTCACGGGTAAAACCGCTGCACTCTAAGGTAGCAGACACGTCCGCAGCGGTAGATCAGGCGGAAGGGAAGTTGGCAGCTCTTGCCAGTAAGCACAAAGATCTTGAAGAGCGACTTCAGTCGTTGGCGCATGCGTATGAGGAGGCGTGTATTGACAAGTGTCGACAGTTTGAGCTTGCGCAAACGCTACAGTCCCAGCTTCAACAGGCCGCGCATTTTGAAAAGGTTTGTTGGGTTTATAACTAGTCACAGTAAATACAAACCTCAGACTTTGTACCAACCCCGAACATAGTTCAACCCTACATATAACATACACCCTTCAACATTTTAGCAAGAAATGGAGAAGCAATTCTACCATTTTAACGTTTATTGGGCTCATAAAAGCGTAAGTACCGGTATTCGTAATGTTTCGGACGTACAGCAATTTACTGGATTTGTACGTTGCACCCCACGGTTTTAAAATGTTAACCTTTTTTTTGAAATAGCTGCATGATCAGCTTCAAAACATAAAATATGTGAGCTTCATCGAGTACGTAGGCCAAAAACAATCTTTGTGTTATGTGAAACACTAAACTGTTATTAGTGTGATTCAGTTAGTTTTTGTCTAAGTGAATTGAGAGCAGAGCCTTCTTAATCATAAAAAATAAACAGATGTGTTTACTCCTTGCCCAGTCTCTCCCTGACTTCAAGTTATTCTTCATATTGCAAGCTCCTTAAGGCTTTGGGTAAATAAGACTTCCACGGTGCACATTATGGTTCGGTAAGGTTTATTGAACTAAACGCTGAATAATATTGGTTTCGTGAATCCTTTTAACTTTCATGGTTCCTTAGTTACATGTAGATTAAAGCTTTGTCATTCTACAGACCAAATCTGTGAAACTTGTATAACAGCGGAAAGAGGGAAACTGCGTAACATCAACTGTGATTGATAAGTGAGTTAAAATAATGGGGCGGGCACTTGGTTAAATGTTTTGAGTGTTGAATTTTTTTTACTCGCTATGTTGTCAGGTTTTGTCGAGTGGTCGTCAGAAGTGGTTCGAAATCCTTCGTTCCATCAGCAATCGCGAAGCAGCAATCGCAGGAGGTGTTGCTATGGCAGCAGCTTTTGCTACTTACTTGGGGCCCTATTCGTTTATGTTTCGCCGGGAAATGCTTACCGTCCATTGGCCAAGGTGTCTTGAAGAGCGGGGTGTACTCTTGGTACTTGACACAGCAGGGGGTCCCTATCCAGATGCTCAGCTTTTTGACAGAGAGCAATTGAAGAAGAGAGCAAGCAGCGGAATGGAAGACGAAGAGAACATTGGAGTGGATGAGAATGCAAACTATGATGAGAGCGATGAAACAAAGGAAGAGGAGCAGGACAGAGGCAAAACAGAGAAACAAGATGAGGTACACAAGAGGGGAAACACCTATTTTACCAAGACGGGACCACAAGTAAATGTTCATCTGTCAATCCTAGTTTTCCCAACAGCCTTATTTTATTGAAAGCTCAGAAATAGCAATTTTCATGGAATTAGGTATCGAAATACATTAACACTTACACGCTACAAACTGGTCTTTATTTTACGACTGTATATCAGCTGAACCCTCTTGTTTGAGCAACGGGGTTACGAAGATTCTCGGTTTCTTTAGATATAATGATATGTCTTTTTTATGTCATAGTACAGTTTCAGTTCTTCAGTTAAATTCTTGCACTTCTAGTTTTGGAAAACGAACCGGCTATATTGCATGTACCGTTTATTATTACAATATATGTACATCTTACAACTCCCCGTAAGGTTGTTCATTAATTTTCCGTTGTGTTTTTTCGTGAGAAAGGAATAAAGAATGTAATGTTTGAATTTTTTCTTTTATTTGGAATTGAGAACTAGTCCAGCAAGTATGAATGCGCAAATACTATTATTCGTCTTCTTTTTTGGTTGTGCCAAATCTTTCACTCTCTACCCTTTGCTGAATAACAGTAAATTACCTCTACTGTAGCGACTTGTATATACGTTACTGTACAGGAATCCAGTGAAGAGACCCAACGTGTAGAGCTGTCCCAGTACGACTCTTTCTCTTTGGCACTGATGAAACTTCTTGTTGGAGATGACCGGGTTCGCGAGCTGCTGACGAAAGGAATGGGTCCAAGGAAGATAGAGAACGCTGTTTTGGCGAGATCGTCGTGGGGACGTGTGTCCTTACTGACTGATCCGCACAACAAATCTCTTGACCTGATCAGAATGATTGAGGACGGAAACTTGTTAGAGATTGACCTCGGAGAAAGGTATGTGGTTTGGAGGGTATGCAACCTGGACTGTTTTTTATCTCCTAAGTTCTGCTTCTGATTGTTGTTGATCGTCATCAGTCTTTTGTTTCTTCAACTATTTATTTATTTATTTACAAATTTGCCAGCGCAGGTAAATAGACAATGGGACAAGCTGCCCCCTTCTAGGACTTTCTGCCTAACTCAACCCCCAATAAAAACAATGATGATGAGTTCTAACCCACCCCCCAGTACCATAATAAGTTTAAGAAATACACACAGAACAAAAAAAAGTATACATCAGAATTCAGATAAACAAATAATGATAACAAAGAGCGATATCTCAGTTACGGTGTCAGCACGAGCACACCTTCAACGGGTTAGTTTGGCGGCATTTTCAAGCAGACAATTTTGTAAAATCATTTGTTGTCTGCATCGAACACTTTGTACAAACCGGGAAAAATAAAATACCTTTACTGGTTGTTAAAACTAGAGAGAGGTGTACATTTTTTTACTACTAATTTTTTAGTCTAACAAATATTTAGTTGGCAGGAGATGCAACCTCTCCTTGTACAACAAATTACTGTTCATACGAATGAAGCGAGTGGCCCGTCTGTAAACACTTTCTGTTAACATAATTTCCTTAACTACTGATTTGAGAACAATAGGAAAGGTGCAAACGCACAAGCGATAAATACAATGGATTTAAAGCCTTACAGTCAAGGATGCCTGCGCAATTATGTTAGCTTTCGATAGAGTAACTGTTACGTGTTCCGTCCAACTTGTGTCTTTACAAAGAATGACACCAACATGGCTCTCTCTGTCCGTTAACTATTTCTTATGTCCACTAAGGTAATACTTTCGGTAAAAACTATTCAGTGTTGCGTTTGCGCGAAATGTAGAAATTATGACATTTGGGTGGCTGAAATAGACCACACGGACAAGCTTTTCAAATCATTCTGAAAAATGATGCAGTAAGTCAAAGAATTAATGACTTTAAAACAATTTGCGTGGTCGACAAACAATGCCATAAGTGATTTTGATACGACACCGGGCTTGCCATTTATAACAGATGAAATAAAATTGGGCGAAGTATTGATCCCTGCGGAACACTCGATGCATGATTAACTGTCTGAGCCGCTTGTAGTGTTGCAATTAAATACATAAATTAAATGTAGAAACGATGGTCAGTCAGATGCTCATAATCTTAGTTAGTCCTCTAAATAATCATTTTTTCCCATTCTCTCTCTCTGTGTCCAAAGTGGCCATTTTAGCCCAAGTGTCAGCTTCCTGTCAGATCCTCCCAGTTGGAACCTTGTCCGTGTTTCACACCGTAACATATTTATCTATTTTCACGTTCTGACAGTCGATATTGAGTTAAGTTTTCTCGACCCAACGAATGATTCCCAGTCTCAGATGCTAACGTTGAATCTCCTGTTTTCAGACATCCTTCAGCCGTGGTGCAGATCGAAAAGGCGGTCACAACAGGCACGGTGTTGGTTCTGTACAACATTGAGGACAGAATCGATTCCTTGTTTATGCCGTTGATCTACAACATCGCATCGACGGTAACAAAGCCAACAGGTAACACGTTGGTTTTAAATGTACGAGTTATTTGTCAATTCTAAAGCTCAACAAAAGTAGTAAGTAATAATTGTAATATTTAATAATAATGTTAAACGTAACAACGACGACAATAACGAGAATGGTGATGATCATGGCGACAACAAGAAATGTGACTACATTACTTTTTTATTAGTGACTTTATTATCAACTATTACACAGTTGAGTGTAGGGACCCCTCTACTAATTGTTGGTGGTGGTGATGGAAATGGTGTCTATTATGAAAAGATTGAGTGCACGAGACCCTTATAATTTGGAGCGTTAAATATATTTACACGAGTATAAAACTGTAGCATATTACGATGTTATTAAACAGTGATATTTCCGTAAATGTGTACATGAAAGTTAAAAGAGTTGTCAAAAATTTACAACAAGTACGAACTTTCAAGTGCACACTGTTCACAGCCTGATGAAAGTCTGCGTTGCCTCAAGTATCATATACATCGTCAGCCGAATAGTTAAATCTTGTGCGATGTTTTCAGATCCGCAAGTTGTGAAGTTTGGAAGTCGCCGTGTGATGTGTCACCCAGATTTTGAGTTGTACATGATATCTCGCTCTGCCAATCCACGTTTTAGTACAGAAGTAGCGTCCATAACGACTTTAATAGACTTCAGCCTTGGAGACGCCAACCTTGCTGAGGAGATCCAGCTGGAAGCAATGGCTCGAGTGAGGCCAAAGCTGTATGTTGAATCTCGCAAAATACTGCTTTCCATGATGGAACAACTGAAGGTGCTGGAAGATATTGACTCCAAGCTGATGAGCCACATCACTGCACGCGAGGGTACTGATATGTGGGATGAGACTGAATTGATCGCGGAGCTAGTGAAATGTAGAGTAGAGGTGAGAATTATGGAGAAATAAAATGAAATCAGTGTTATCGGGTCAACGCAGAAAGACTCACCCAGTCACACACACACAGACAGATGGACGGACGGACGGACGGACGAACAGACAGATACAGACAGACAGATAGATAGATAGATAGATAGATAGATAGATAGACGGACGGACGGACGGACGGACGGACGGACGGATGGATGGATGGATGGATAGATAGTTTCTAAATATAGTACATAGGTGTTTATTACTCGCGGCCGTAGGCGAGCGAGTATTAAATTCGGGTCTTTTTTTTTTCCTGATTCAGACAGGTGAAATCTGAAGAACCTAGGTAAAAAACCAAGCTGTTAGGGCTATCAAGCGTCAAGACATTACTTGTGTCATTACTGTAATCTGTTCTTCAGTTTTATATTTATTTCCAAACAGAGAAATTTCAAATGATAAAATTTAGAGCGAAAGTCAAATTAAAGGGGAAAAATGGGGGACCCCATGTTCGTTTGGTAAATACTTTAGGAAAATTGTTTGCTTGACGAGGGAGTTCAAGGTTAAATTTCACGAGAAAAATGACTTAGCACGAATCGCGAAGTATGACTTACGGGGTTTTCTTACATATATTTAGTAAAGAGGCATTTTCAAAGCAAGACTAGTAAACTGATAAGCATATTTTTGTTTTCCCTTACCAGATAACGAGGCGCCTCAGTAAAACTCTGAAGAACTTTGACAAGTTGACGGAAGTTCGTCGACAGTTTCGGGCACTAGCGAAGCACGCCGTGACGTTGTTCTCGCTGCTCAGCAGCCTGTCTGCTATACAGCACGAGTACCGTTTCCATCTGGACTATTTCCTGACGTTGTTTCGTCAGGCGGTGGGGGAGGATCCTTTGCTTCCTCAGGAAAACCTGGAATATCACGCTGAAGAAGCAGTGTCTTCAAAGGGTAAATCGCTAACTAGGATTTAATTAAGAAAAGCTCCACGCTTAGCATGCGTCTATGGACCCAATTAATAAATAGAGGCTGTTTTAGTATTCTTTTGTCTGTGTTTAAATTAGCCCAATTAGCCTCGTTCGGGTTAATATGCTATTTCGATTTTTGACTTAAGAATGAGGCTAGTTGGGCTAATTTAAATACAGATAAAAGAATATAAAAATTATGCGATTGCACTACGATCGTAGATGTTGTTCCATGTAAACATCTCAAAACTTCTTCAACGATTGGTTTTCCAAACTTCTTTGTAAACATGAAAACCACAAATTTCACGTAAAAATTAATGCTTAATGGAATCTTGACCAGAGCGGGCCATCTTGAAATTCAAAAATAACGGCGAAATGAACTAAAAGATTTATCACAAAATTAAAGTCCCATTAAAGTAGAGTGTATAAAAAGACCAGCACATACCTAGCGAAAGACTAACACCATATCAAAACCAAAAAGTGAAGTTTTAAAGAGTGCGTTCTGCTCCAAACATGTTCTGATTGGTTAGTTCATTGATGGAACAAGTCTGCGTAATCTTCTTTATGGTAATAAAAACCAATTCATGATTTGTTTACTACAGAGGGAAGGCCAGTTGGTTTACAGCCAAGGACTTCTGTTATTGTACAGGTTACTGACGATGAAGGACACACATCACTAGCCACAGGTAAAATCACATCCACTACAAATTCGCTAACCGATCTAGATTTCAGTTACTGTAAGTTGTGCTCTTGCTGGTTTAAAACAGATACACCTATTTTCTTTTATATGTTTTATATTCTTTTAGCTTGGCAAACACTAAACCAGCGACCAGTAGCTCTTTTAGTATGCGCTGATTGGCTACTCGGTCTCGGAACAGCCTGTGTTAGCATACACCAAACTCAGAGTAGGGTGATCATTCACCAGGTAACAGAAAGAACCAATCACAGCGAGGCAAAATGGATGCACACTTTTGACAAATTGGAAACCAAAGAAGCAAAATACGGTTTTACATTTAAACGTTTGCGTGAACTCTTTTCTAAGCAGAATGTATCTTTATTTACAGCTCGTGAAATAGCACTTCATTTTTGTGCCGCGTCCATGGCTTTTCTTTCAGCCTTCATATTTCGAGAAGAATTCAATCTAGATCAAGTTGTTTTCATACATTGTAATTTCGTTTCGTATCCAGTTGACATGTTTGGTCGCATTCGGTCGCGCCTTTTACCGTTTTCTTTGTTTTCTGCATGTTATGATCACGTGTCTGACCCTAATTTTGCACGCATCGGATTCACCTGAAGTCGTCAGACGCGGCGAGTAGTCTGAAAAATTCAAATGCAATCATTGTGGCATGGTTTTTGTTTAACGAAGAGGTAGAAAAAAGTCTTAATTTCATCTCATATCAGCTCATATTGCTTGGTCTGTTCATGTTATAAAGATTTCGAATGCTTGATTTCTAGAATGAATGACAATGCATCTTGCATGTGACGTTTGTCGATTCATACGTCTCTTAAAGGTCTCTTAAGGGTTGTTGTTTATTCTTAAAATTACAAACGAAAATACGAAACTCAAAATCACACAAACCTCAAATGTAGCCAGAATGCTTCACCTGTAAATTATTTTTGCCGTCAAAGTAATAGAATCGTCTGCTGTGGTGTTTACATCTGCTACAGCCAGGCCTGCGTCTTCCCAACCATGGCATTGCATAACAACTTGAATTGTTGGAAAGTGCCTTATCTGTACTTATTTCGACAACCCAAAAACCGAATTAGTGCGAGAAAACGCTTTCGTTTTTCCTTCGCCGGGAGTTATACACTCAACGAAGGTCGGAGGCAAACGAAACTTGCCGAAGATACTTTGCGAGTAATGATCACCCTCCTCTTTTCCAAACCAGAAAACAGCACCTTTCGCGTGCTCTGACTGGCCGCCGCAAATCATTTAACATAATAATTACAGTAAATGTTTATACCTTATAACATAATAGTTAGAGTAAATGCTAGAACTGATATTGTGTGTCCAAAAACTAGGTTAGGAAGTACCGTAGTGTTCCTAAATTTTGGTCCGTTGTATAATCTTACCAGCTCAGTACAAACAAATGTTGTTCTAACATCAGTTTTTTTTCTTAAGCAACCTTTTGAGAGAAAATGATCCATTCACACCAGTAAGCTATGAGAACGCGTGCACCCGGGAAATCTAAATACTGTATTTGAGCACAGGTCTCTCAGTTCCATCAGCTCGCTTTTTCGCCGCCAGGAACTGACCTGTTTACCTCTGTTTGCTGACAGCTAAATTTTCTCCATGTTTAGTATGTGTGATCTTGTACTTCTTTGGCAATTTTACTCCTCTGTAATAAAACTGGAAGGAAATAAAGTAGCTTGTATAACAAATATTGCATGTAATTTTTGAAAAGTATCGTTAGTTGAAACTCAGTGCTAGGCGCGAAGTGAATAGTAAAAGAGCAAAATTTTGCTTTCACGTTCCGGTTGTTCAAAGGTTGCCGGCGTAATCTAGCCTGCGTTGCAGCCGGTTTGTTTGTTTTCAAACCAACGGTTTAGACTGTCTGCGGCGCAGGCTAGCGTAAACAACAAAATCGTTAACTCTTGACCGCTGAGTTTTGTTTTGTTTTGTCTTTATTTGCCGCAAGTATGTCACAACATTCCCTAACCTGAAGTTGTCTGATTTTATCCAGCGCCATTAGAAAGGGTGTTTCTTGGCTGAAAGTCATTTGCACTGTACTGTTGACTGTTTGTTTGAGTCAAGAGCGAACACAAACACATCGTTAATAATAACTGTGCGATTGTTACCAGGTGAAGCAAACAATGAACCGTCAAACACAGAAGGTGGCTCACACTCGAACAGGAGGAAACGGCCAACAGTCATCCTCCCTCCTGAGGCAGAGCTCCCCACCCCTGGTGTAGAGTACACAGGCATCACCGACCGGGAAAGCGAACAGCTTCTACATCAGCTCACCAAAGCTTTCTACAAGAATGTTAACAGGTATTGATAGTTTGCGCAAAAAACTTAAAAGTAAATAGTTTGCTTTCAATTTCTTCCCTGCAAAACAATCTGTTTTTCCCACGAGAATTGCCTGCCATTTAAATTGTACAGAAGACAACAAATCATTTTTTAAGAATATATACTAAATCGTATTGGAGCTTGAGATGACAATTCGTCAAATCTAATATTGAACTCATGTTGCAGGAGCTTGCTCAGTCATCATCGATTGTTGTTTGCGACGTTAGTCTTCCTGAAAATGAAAGAAAAGACAGATTCAAAAGTTCTTTCTGACGAAGAATTGCGATTACTGCTGACTGGAGGTAGGGTTTCTTAAGATTTTTCCCTGCAAAACGATTGGCTGTCACACGACAAACATATGTTTCACTGTGCATTATTACAAATGTGCGCTTGACGCCAAACAAATCTAACAAGCCAGCTCGATTATGTACATAAATAGTAGTATACCAAGTAATGTCATGTTGCAATGTGTATAATATAAGTCTAAATGTCTTTCTTTAATTATGTTTCGCAGATTTTTTTTATCTTTAAACTCGAACTTTACTTTATCGGCTGAATGCACCATTTCGAGTGTTGAGGCCGGAATATTCTTGAAACAGTTCTAGAGATTTTGTTAACGAAAGTATACTCACGCCTAATTCTGTCTTGCTTGTTCATCACGTCAGTTGGTTTTCAAAAGTTTAACTTGACTTTTCTTCACACATTTTATTAGATGAACATCTAAAAATCTTTCAAGTTAAAATGATGAGGATGAGTGTTTTAAAGCTCGAGGGCAAAATTGATACTCCAAGTGCTGCTTAAACATTAAGACCACAAATGACAAAACAGAAATTCGAAACTTGTGGCCTGAGTTTTGCTGTCTTTAGTAACTTGTGGATTGTCCTTAACTCAACAAAAGCAGTGTGCACTCAAAACGTATTCAATAAATCCCAAAAGGTTGTAGTCACATTCACTGCAATATTTGAAAAGCCGAACTTTGGTTAAAGTTTCAAAAACCACCTTGGAGTAATATTAGCAGCCCGTACATATTTGCTGTAAACCCGCAAGTCTGTGCCACTGCCCCTGTCATTACTTCTGAACTTGGTTGCCACTCAATGGCTTCCTTCCTCCTCGTTTAGATAACAATTACTAATTATTGTAATAACAATTTAAAGTCCACGAAACGTCTCCTTAGAAAATTACGAGTGTGATCTCAAGATACCCTCATCAGTACAACTTTATGTACTGACACTTTAAAAATATAGACAGAACAATATTCCAATACTTTGGAATCTCAAAAATAACATGCTAACAGATTCTTCCCAGTTAAACAAGGTCTTTGTTTATTAATACGACCATTTTCACATTATAGTTGTTTTATTCCAATCTGTCAAGGTCTTCCAAAATCTGAATTTAGTTTTCGTGAAGAGTGGCGATATTCAAACGCACTGTATCTTCTTTGATTGCAGAGACATCAAGTTCAATTGGGTTAACTCTGTCAGACTTTGATCCGACCTTGCTGCAGCCCAGCTGGATTTCACAAAGTTGCTGGGAGTCGATCATTGCCGCCTCTACTCTTCCGGGTCCCCTGGACAGCGTGTGTACTCACATCGCTGCCAACCCTGCGGCATGGAGAGCTTGGTTTGAGCACGACCGGCCCGAGTCTGTACCCACGCCTCTCGAACACTCCGGGTATAGGAGTTTCTCTACTACTTTGTCTCACCCTCCTCTCTTCCTGGTCCCTCTTTTTTCTCTTCAAAAGTAGTTTTGTTACCGAAATAGTAACAAAATAAAAGAAGACATATCCAGAAAAATTGTCCTTATGCTACATGGAGCAGATACAATTACAATTAGTAGCAAACCAAAGAAAGACCTAGGATGGGAACGTTCGTAAATTGTAATTACCATGTTTAATATACCAAACCCCGTCGCCATTGAGCACCTCAAACCCCCACACATATCTTACATCACCCCTTACCTATCATTCCTGTCTAGTTATTAGCCACCCCGTCTCCGTCAAATACCGCCTCCCCCTAGCTCCCGTTACCCCAGGGCGCAGTTCTCGAAAGAAAATTAAATTTAAGTTTTTGTAAATAATGCGGTTCGCGTTTTAGATAATAGAAAAAACATAACAATATGTCTTCCGATTTTTGCTTTTCCTTTGTTCAACTAACTTAAGGTTACCGTTCATGTTGAGCAGTGTTTTTACTTATTGATAGATATCTCCGTTGTTACGCATCGGAAGCCCATAAACCTATATATCACTGGAAAGCTTATAAAATTCTCTAACTCA
>JAOBYE010408977.1:0-14191 GCA_025403585.1 Parazoanthus swiftii
GTCAGTGCTCCGTTTTACAGGAATTTAAAGCTAAAACTACACGGATCAGAACAAGGTCGAAACAGACGTTGGAGTCACCAAGGATCGAACCGTGGACCTTAAGCTCCGCAGGCCGCGCACTAACCAACTGAGCTACCCCTGCCTATTCAAAATTTGTTAATGTGTTCATATTAACTGAAAAGGGAAAATGGCAAGGAAAGAAAGCAAAGAAAGGACATGTACAGTGAATGCTTATTTTTTATCCTTTTATTTACCATTCATCCATTTACTCGTACTACTTTTGCAGCCGATCTTAATCAGGAAGGCAACGCCTCGTATACCGATGTCAACCTTTCCTAGAAAAATACAAATTGTGCTTTTCAGACTCATGCCCTGTCCATCTTTCCGCTCGACGTATCAGTAAGGACTTCGAGACATATCTGGACTATTAAGAAGCTAGCTTTGACCACCAGCGTCTCAGTGTCCCTGGTAGCGAGGCAGTGTGTCCACACGAAACTTTTGAACCGTTTCCGAAAATTTTCGTTTTCCGTTCTCCTCAGTCACGAGTATACACAGTAAAACAGATAGTCTAAGTTTATAATTCGAGTAACATCGTAATACTAAATAGTTCAGTTTCGCATCCGTAGTTGCCGCTCATTATAATGACTACAGACTCGTTTACTCAGCGTTTACCTTGTCTTGATGTTAAATATTCATAAATACCAATGTAGATATGAGTTATTTACAACTCTGTCTAATGTTGGAGGCTCGGATTTCTAATCGTTCTTGCTGGTTTATAAGTAATTTAAACACCAAGTCGAGGCTAACACTGAGTAAAAGTGTCTGTAGTTACTGTAATCAGTGGCAACTACAAATACGAAACTGGACAATTAAGATCGGGCAGGCCACGGAATTATAAGGCTTTGTGTGAGAATTTATTTGTTGTTAAAAATTCCTCAAGTTTTACTGTTAATGTGAAAATGAAGTTTGCATACCTCGAGTTTACCGTGTGTTATCTGCCGCTTCATCGCTCCAAATAGCTTCAAACTGCCCCCAAACTGCACAAAACACAGAGGTAAGCGGTAAATACAAGGTATGCCAACTTTGAAACTTTGACACAGTAGTACTGTAAGAATTTCGGAAACAAACAAAGCGTACAAAAGTCCTGTAATTCCGTGGCTGTCTTGTTTAAATGTTATCATACAAAAGCTTGGGTGCCTGTGATCAAAACGTTTGTGTCCAGCCAGATCCCCCGTCGTCTCCGTTAGTCCAGGTTTATAATTCGAGTAAAATAGTAATTAAGATCGGGTGGCAGAGTTACAAGACTTCGTTTGGAAGTTATTTGTTGTGAAAAATTATTGGCAAACCAAATCCTTAAAATGCTCGTAAAAACCAATAGAAAAGTTATAAAATTTCAAAATTCTTCAATCAGATCCAGATCAAACGCGATAAGAGCGTGCGAAATTCACTTGTCATACGTTCGCTTCCTTCAGACCAAGAACCAGAAGTTTTCGTAAACGCTGCAACACCTGCCCATTCACCAAATCCAAAGCACATGTCAAAGATTCGCTTGTCCCAAGTCAAAGACTATTTTGACTAAAATATATAACTTCGAATATCCATCACTTGTACATTCTGCAGCAAACTTTACATTGGAGAATCTGGCCGCAAATTGGGTGATCACTTTCGCGAACACTTACTTGATGTGAAAAATAAAACAGATCAGATCTGTCTAAAGCAGTGGATAAAAGCCTTCAACCTTCCAGGCCATTCACATGAATACATAGAAATTCGCGGAATTAACTTACACCCAAAATGTAACGAGACACGCAAATGGAAAGAACAAAGATTCATTTTCAAACTAGGGACGGTAGCGCCCAACTGAATCAATGAACGGTATTCATTCACAAAGTTTCAGACATTTCTCGACCAACAAAATGCCACAAATTTAAGCCAATGGTTTGACTTTTCGATCCGCATAAATTAATACCGCATTACTTAAACACTGATTTCCCCACAATCCCTCCGTCTGCTCTGGCAAAGAGCTAACGCTCGAAATGTCAGCTTTACGACGAAAAATATATTAACCCTGTTGGCTTACTTGCCAACTCCGAAAAACAGTTTTCTTTTCAAAACTAGTCTTCCAGTATGAATCTTCAAACCATGTGAACACAATGTTGTTACTGCACACGGATGAAAATCGCAAAAGAGTATGACTTTCTCTACGCCTACTAGTACTGGTTGTGTTCGGCCTAGTTCAGACGTCGAACTTTTCATGTGCCGAATCTCATGCTAATGAGCCATTTCTATTGTTCTAGTTCGTTTGCATTAGATTCGACACATGAAAAGTTCGACGTCTGAACTAGGCCTTAGGTTTGCAAGGTATTGTAGCAAATTGTATTGTCACTATTATCTTCGGTTGCTTATTATATACAAGTGTGTTTTCACGTGCAATGTATTGTATTCTGTTAAAAAGCCTGCTGGTCCTCCCGGATATTCCGGACTTGATTTCGTAAACTTGCTTCTTCTACGATATGCTATCTGGCTTCTAAACTATAAATAGTAAAAATATTACATTAAAAAAGGATTAAATAAATTATAGTTCCTAGGCACAAAAGCAAGTAAATCTATCTCTATGTTTATGTAAATGTAAGTATGTACGTGTGTGTGTGTATGATTAATTCTAAAAGACATTCATATCAACGACTACTAAACTCAGTCCTGCAAAAAGTTAAAAATGGTCAAGGATTCGTACAGATATTTGACTTTTTCCTCATTTTCCAGACTTGATAATCCTTTTAGACAAACGTATTACAGACTGTTGCCATTTCATGCAAAAGCCACGATTTTTGATATTTTATCGACCTACGGTTTAGTCTTCCGATGTTTTAGATAAATTTCGAGCATTTTGTATATTTTCTCAAAAATAGTATGAAAAATTTGGGTGTTTTTTCTGCTAAGGAGGAAAACCACAAAAATTCAGAGTTTATCCAGACCTTTGCTATATGCTACAGACTTTTTCCTGACTTTTTTTGATTTCCAGACTTTTTCCAGTTTTCGAAACTCTGTACAAACCCTGAATGTCTTTCTGTGCTTGATATTAACATAGAGGCATCCTGCCTCGGTAAAACTGTCTATACAATCAATATTTTTCCACATTCGTTCATTTTTCTTTTCTTTTCTTTTGGTTTACGACTCATTTATTTTTGCAATGACCACTCGTGTTCTCGTGGTTGTTTAAGCATTCCTGGTTTCCGTGGTTACTCTTGGAAGCCCCTTTTAACATTTTGGTGCAGAATATTTTATAACCGTTCTTAAATTTCAGTTCAAGTATTAGAGTCGATGTTATTGTTTCTGTAATCGACGTTGTTGTTCATTTCCATTTGCCAGATCAATTGCCATCAGTTTGCTCCACTGACTCACTGGCCAGCAATGGCTGTCTGTCTCCCAATCTACGACGAATTCTCCGAATCATGAGGCATAGGTTCATTCCAAATATCACCAGAAAATACGCAAACGGGATCCACATCAATACCTCAACTACAATATCAACCGGCGAGTACCCCATATCCAGCACGTCTGTAAAATCACCATCCGCGGTGTCCGGGAAAGAACCCATCAAGGCAACTAAACAGAGGTTAGCGAGTATGAGCGAGTCTAGCCAGTTAAGCCAAGTTCGCTTCTGATGAACGCCGTGAAGCGCCACTTCCATTTCTCTGGCGTATGGCCGAATGTTTGACTGCAGAGTTAGCAAGGCAATGCACAAGACTACAAGGAGAAGGTGTCTCAGCGTTGTCTCCACCGCGAAGGTAACAACCAACAGTAGGGATATCCTGGCTACATAATAGATCCCTGAAAACCATCGATATTTGTCCAGGTAACAACCCTGGTATACATCTATGAACGGTTTTAGTCTTCCACCCACTCTGACGAGGCGACGAGTCACGTAGGGAGTGAACAGCAGTACGAAGGGAAACGGGAGTACAACAAACAAGCCAACGGCAATGGCCAAGAGTCCCAAGTAAAGATGCTTTCCTGCAAAGTAATCGACATCGCCACTTCTGAAGACTACTTTTCCTTTTGGTAGTGTTGTAAAGTGGAGCAACTCTAATGAAGCAGAGGTGTAGGTAGTGTAGGAGACCACGAAGAGAGTGCAGAATGCTCTTATAGCTGACCTGCGAGTGAAGTAGCATCTGGGCTTGCGGGCGCATTTGAATACCACGAAACAAACAATCAGAATGTAAGTTGGCAGAACGTAAGTGAAGGCCATCTTGTCGAGATCTGTCATCCCGTACCACATACACGCACCCACGCCGACCTGGGCGTTAGCCAGCCCTATTATGACTTGTAACACCGGATCGATCTTGAACCCATCTCTTAACAGTATACTTACAACCTGATAGAAGTAAAGGCATGCGTTGTAGTGACCACCAGAAATGTCCACGTTCAATACGAGTACCAAGAGCACCACGAGTGCGCCTCCGATGAAGAACCCCACCAGCGAACCAAGCCATTTGTAATTTTTTTCACATCTAAAGCACGAATCCGAACCAAGAGCCACACTAAACCCTTCAATACATTTACCACACAATACTCCAGTCCGATGTCCACTACATTGGTTCTCTGGCCGTGTGCTATCATAAAGATATTCACTGGGTGAGCAGGTTACATTATACGGGCAAGTGAATTTACAGTAATTAGCGGGGCAAGGCACGGTTACAAATTGTTGTTTACGAGATTGCAAGGTTACCAGGCCGCCCCATGTTCCTTTGCGAACGAACACTTGGTGATCACCAAAGCATCGCGTGACACCATGAAAGTGAGAGAACTTCCGATGGTGCAGTTGCGGTGACTTGACACAGATACACCTGTCGTTGTAGAGAAAAAAACCGGGTCTACAGTTCTGTAGGGTGACCTTGGGGATAACACCTCGTATTACCTGCCCTGTTACTGTTTCTATATGTAACGAGAATGGACGTTTCTCCTGCCCTTTCAACTTGAAGGAGTAGATCTTCTTGTTGTTAACGGGAAAGTAGCTGCCAGACGGAATGTCTACTTCAGTGTGGGATCGATTTCCTTTCTTGACAATCACATGAACTACACCTGTAGAAAACAGTCCAAAATGAAGATACAGTAAAAACCCGCGAGTAAGAACCTGCATTTTCCAGGGTTACCCTAAACGGGTGGTTAACACAAATTTAGGCTATCTAGGTTCTTAACGGGTTCTATTTTTTGACGAAAAAATTATGTTGCTAAAAGAATTTTAGTGATCAACAGCCTTAAATTTGCATGCCTAATAAATGATTATGTGAATATGACTTTAACAGATAGCTATACTCACGTATATACTTGCAACCAGAGTGAGCATACTTCATTTCTCTTAAAGTGAATATTTTAACTGATAATTTTTGAAAATAAGAACTTCCAAATTTTAGGCTAAATAGGTTCTTGTAAAGAGGTCGTCTAAATGGGAAATTTTACCCTAAGAGGTTTTTAAATCTTAGGTTCTTACTTGTGGGTTTTTACTGTACATCACACAATCACGACCGATCAGGCAGATGACTTGTCCGTCACCAGCTTCATTCAAATGTGATGTCAACTAAATAACCTACGCGAGTTTATAGCCTATCCACAGAATGCAGTTTTGCCAGTGCACAGCTAAATCTGTTCAGTGCCGTTCTGTTAAATCTATTAAGAGCGAGAGGCAATTCTGCACTGTTTGGTATTAAAGTTCCCAGCGCGATGCACGAATTCATGAACTGAATTGAAATAAACTTTAAAATGCAAAAGTTAGTTTTACACGACTTGCGCGTCAAACAATGGATAATTGACTTGGATTCTTAGTAAACTTATGTACAACTACATTGACCTCATTTGTGGCTCAGTTAAATAAACTTGTTTCTGTGTGATTGTGTGTGTTCTTACTTCCTTCTGATTTTTTCTATTTTACTGTGCTGTGCTCAAATACTGTACGGTATTTTTTTTCCAAAAGCAAACTTGCAAACAAAATAAAATCAGTAGTCACAAGAGTTCAAATCAAGTTCTTCTTTTTCTTCTTGAACTCAATAACGAAGGGTACAGAAACAAGCACTCTACACTGACTGTCAAAAGCCTAAGAATTAATTCACGTTTTAATTTTCTTAACAACGCCTCTTGATCACAAACTGCATGTAGCCGATCTTTTGAAGCGAGCCTGCCGATTTCTTGTCGGAGCCAAATTTGTCTGGCTTAATTCACAGCTCATCACACCTCACAGAATTGTCTGGCTTCACAACACACCACACCTCAAGAACTACCAATATGCGCGTTCAAAAATGCAGACCGCCACACACTATCCGACAAGATCCGTCAGGAGGTCTGAAGACCAAACATGATGTGACACTTCAAGGACGAAAAATCGGCTAGTTTGTGATATGAATTACGAAAATCTTAAACTTAACGACCTTAAACCAGTCCGCAGAAGTAGGGCTGGTTGTTTAAGTGAGATCTAAACTTTCTTCCTAATAATTTTGGTTATTAAACACCATCTAAAATTTGGACTCTAATTAAATAAGCGGCCTTTAGCAGATCAACAAATTTTAGTTTGTCCATGCACTTGTTTTCCCTTACGATAATCGGGCCACTTACATATAGAAACACCTTTAACTTATAGATTTCTCTTATCTTTTTGGATACCTTTTAGATGAACACTTTAACTTTATTCCAGAGAACCAAATATTATAAGGTCAAGTTTTCATTAATCTTAAAGTTTTCTGTATTTTTTTAATTTGCAACTCAATTGTGAGGTATTCTGTATAATTGAGCTTACTAAATGCATATATTGCCAAGTAAAAAAAATAGTTTCCCGTTCGGAATCGCCAAAAACATGAGGCGGTAGTTCCTTACTAATTGCTATTTTGTCAATTTTTGTTACTTTACAAAGTATCAGTATAGGTCTACGTCCCCTTTGCTACCAATAAAAAAAAGAGTTTACATAGCTAACTTTAATATTTATATACCAGCCAGCCTTTCATATTGATCCTTAATTATTCAAGAATTGTGAACTTTCAACTTTACTTTGTTTTTTGGAAGACCAACTTCAAATATATCAGTATATAGCTGTTTCAGATCTCTATTTAGCGCGACACGGGTTTCTAAACCAGGAAAATGTCTTGCAAGCATCAAGTTTTAATCATTATTTCAAGAATTCGAATTATAGTTGCAATGTGCAAGATTCTCTCAGTATTCATGTATTTCTCAGCCACAAGGCTCTTCTGCTTCGCCTTCTTTCCTTGCTCACATGTTCAACTTACGTCGGTGTTCCGCACACATAAAGGAGTATCTGTTACATTTCTAACTAGTATCAAGTACCAAAATCGATTTATTGTGTGTATTTTGAGTTTATTCTACAGCAGAAGCGGGTTTTTCTCCAAGGCATTTCACTTTTTTCTAAAAAATCTTAAGATATAATGGAAATAATAAATAATATAAAAAGGAGGCGGGCGTGAACAGGACGGGAAACTAATATTTTTTTACTAGGCCTAATGAGCAAGAGTTTTAACTGGTAAAGTGAATCAAAACTGCACATGCGCAAACCATTATTTCCAGGTGATCTAATGTTCACTCTTGAAACCAATTAAAAGGAGGGAATTTTTTTTATTGATTGATGATTATAGTTTAATAAATGCCCAGGCACTTTAACCTTATTTACATTGATTACCATTACGTAGGGTTAATTGTCGTGAACAACATGTAATTAGAGATGCATAATTTTACCTTGAGTATTTTGGTCACGCTCATCCAGTAGGTTTACAGTGGGATCTGTGACGTCACTTGGAGAAATCTGAGTCCAGTCCTCTTCATCAAAGAGAATATTGACGGGATCAGTGGCAATTTCACCGTGCTTGTACTTGTCATTTTCATAGTGGAAGTTTGTCCAGTTTAACAATTCGCTGCTGTTGTGTCCATAAATGTCCAGGTACCACTTGCAGTATTTGAGGGTAGATGAGTAGATTGAATGACCTGGGTGAACACAAAAGATGAATTACAACTGAACCTCTCTACACAGCAAGGCAGAGCATCAAGCTCTATTATAACTCAAATTCCAAGACTTACTGCGAGATAACAACAACAACAACAAGTTTTTTCATACCCTCCACTTGTACAAGATTTTTTATGTACTGTATAACTTCAATGAAAAAGATAATGACAAGGGCACTGGCTCCCTGAAATAACTACATAGCTAAACATATAAGGGAGCCATGCAGGTCAAGTTATTTTTAGATTTACTAGAGCGTAGCTGAGGGTGGACCGAAGTGTACAGTGGAAAAAAACTGAGAAAATTTAAGCACACACACAAAAATCGAGAGTTCAAACTCAAACAGTCATGTCTTTACATCTGAGAATTTGGATATAAAAATGTAGCAAATGAACAGCAAGATACAATGTAGTCCCTGCACATTAGCCCCAATTATGCTTGCATACCCAAGGCTTGGATTACCCAAAAAATCTTTAATTTGTTATTTTTGCTTTACATATATAAATCCTTGTAAAAATATGTGTCTGTATATAATATTTTGCACTGCTCCACTGCAGGAAGTGTCTGGGCCCAAAGCTTGCTCCACCAGAGTGGTTGTACTTCCAAATAAGGCAAAACGAACTGGAACACAAAACCAGTTCAAGGAAATTAAATACAGCTACTTTGGTGGAGCAAGCTTTTTGGCCAAGATTCTTTCAGTGGTGGTAATAATTATATAATATAAATTAATTAATTAATAAAAAAGGAAAAATAATTAAAACAACTTAACCAAGTTAGTTGAGAATGAACTGTCATTAGTACTTGGCCAAAAACTTCAATTATAGTTTTCCAGTTCCACTGTTTTTAAAATGTTAAATTAAAGCAGAATTTTATCCCTACATACCACTTTTTTATTCCTTCTTTTCAAGCATTTAGGGTGATCTTCATTAAGAGGGGTGTTCATACTGGACTGAGCACTCATTACAGAGTAAACTGATGACTCAAGGAAGTTGTCTCAGGGTTACTTTAGTTTGGGTTTATGGGTATATAAGCTAAAACAGCACGTTGAACTAACCACATCCACACCAGTGAATACCTGGGCCAAAATCAACAGTTTCTTTCCACATCAGTGCTGTATTTTCCATGACAACAAAAAGATGCAAACTGTTCTCACCTGCTGTAGACGCAGTGTTGTATGAGAAATTGAAGGCCACCTTCCACGTCTCTGGTGATTGGTAGGTCTGCTTACTTCTTGAAAAAATCATGTACGACAGAAAACAGTTTCTTGCTGTGAGTAGGTTGGTTATTCCAGGGGCACTGACGTATATAGCACCACCTCTCACAGCAGAGTTCTGCATAAATATGTGGTAAAAAGGAATACTTTATATTTGGCAGTACAGCTATTTTTGTCTAAAACCTTAATTTTGTTAAACTACAACATAATCTTTACTTTGAAAAACTGAACTAGTTGTAAGACACTAGTGCTAAAACAACATAGCTGACTTAACCCTTTCAGCATTAGCCAGTTTATTAGTGTGTAAATTCTCCTTACATTGACCACATAAAAAAGTCGTTTAGTAGTGAGAAATAAGCAATTAAACATACACAGCAATTTATCTTACATGTAGGTGAAAAACAAACCTCTCCAAACCTGTTCACAAGGAAACTATAGAGACAATTTAAGAAAATTCAGAAAAATGTCATACGGAGTGTTTAGGGCTGTTAATAAATCCTTATGTGTGGTTTTTCCTAAGTTACTCCATTTCTCTCTTTTAAACTGTTGAAAGCTCTTCAAACAGGTCATTAGGGCCTTTTTTGAAATCAAATATATCCAATAAAATATACAGTACCACACCACAGTTTATATAATGGTTACTCTAAATGAGTTCTCAAAAGTTATGTGGGAAAATATGAGAACAAACATGAAATTTCCAGGGCATGAGGAATAATACTAAACAAACTTTCCCACAAGGTCTACAAGGGGTAAGTAGTAGGATGATTTTTGGAACCAACAAAGATTCAAAAGTAAAAGTGATAATTATGAAAGCTATATTTCCACGTAAAAAACAATGTCCCTATTTCACTATGAAATAGTTGGCCATACAACAAAAACAAATGAACCCTTTCAGCCCCAGCCAGTTTATCAGTACATGTAAATTCTCCTTTAATTACCCATACAAATTAAGTTGCTTGCTAACAAGAATTTAGCAATTGATCATACACAGCAAATTATCTAAGATGAAAAACAAAATTCTCCCAACCTGTTTACAATAAAACTTGAGACAATTGAGGAGAATTCAGCAATATGCCATATGGCATGTTTTGGGCTGAAAGGGTTAACTAATCAGTCGTATATTTTCAAGTGAAGAAAGCTCAAATGATCACATCATTTTGTAAGCATGTTTACAAATGTACATTATGAAAGATTTTGCCTTGCTTCAATCCCACAATGTGGCGATTTGTCAAAATATCCAGAAAAGATGGCACAGGACATAATACTGTAACCTTCATTCCAATTGAAAGCAATTTCCAGTTTAAGCCTATTAATATGATCCTTTAAAAAACTGAACTACAATGTACATATCCCCCCTCTCCCCTCCCTATCTTCCTGGTAATACATATGCTGGTACATTATCATAAAACTTGGTCACCTTCTGATTTCAAACATCAATTAACTTAAGTAGGTTTTGTTGGTGGGCTCCAGCCAATTTCATCCTTTTCATCAACCAGTAAATATTTATTCAGCTCCTTGATAAAAAGGATAGAAGTGCGGTAGAATGAATTACTCCCCCATAAGAAGAACCCCCCTTTCCTCATCCCACATTTCATAATTTCTGGAAGCACCCTTGCAGCTGCCATCCAACACAACCAGACACATCCAGTCTTCCCAGATTCCCTTGCAGTATTTGCATTCAGTTACTTAAATTTGCCCTCAGACCCCCCCCCCCCCCTGTGGATTTCCTGTTTAGCTTGGATTGTAACAAGACTGATCAGTGATGTCTGTGAACAAGGCTACATCAGGTACGTACCCTGGAGAAAGTGACATTTGTATCTGGAAGAAGATTTATGAATGACAGTCCATGCAAGGTGATAGCTCCCCCATTGTGTCCAGTATTTCTGTCAAATAAGACAAAACCTTGAACAGACAAAACAGCATTGGCAACCAGCACTGCAGTTCCATTGTTCTTAAGGAATACATTTCTCCCTTTCAGAACAAATGGCATTGAACTTGAACAGAAGGCTCCTTGTCCCTCTGACACCGAGTAGGAGAAATTTGAGGAACTATTGTGGTGTTTTTGTATCAATTCACGACTTGGCATGTTTTTCTCAAAAGTACAGTTCTCAATAATTGGAATGACTGGAGCTCCTGAAAGTGCAATTTGCCAAGTAGCACCACCAATAGCAGCACCACTTGGTGCAGAATTCTTGAACCACTTCACTCCTAGAAATGTTATATTACTTGTTGCCTTGCCAGAGACTGATCTTTTTTCTTTGCCTGAAAAAACTGAGGTACCACCTCCCCACATTGCATAGTTGTTTAAGAATTCAGTGTTCTGAAAAACAACATGGTGATGGGGCTCAACATCATTAAATGCTTGGATGAGCCCAAATCGCAGCCCTCCACCAGCATACTTTGCCTTGTTTCTGCTAAAACTACAACCACTAAACAAAAAGTCATTATGGTGACAATTGTCCACAAGTTCTGAGAAGTAGCCACCTCCCCACAGCGCAAAATTGTCGACAAAACTACAATTGCTGATAACAAATGTGTTATGGCTTGCATTTCCAGAAATGTAAATTGACATACCACCACCTCGACCGAAACTCATGTGAGTGTTGTTGCCTGGAACATAAAGATCGGTGCTACCTCGCCCTTTAAGCCGAGGCGGCCCAGGTGAAAAATTATTTGTAAAGCTGCAGTCACTGATTCTATATGAACTGTTGTGGATGAAATTCTGGTGCTCGATTTCATCTTCTTCGGTGCACGAATCACCAGCAAATGCACCACAGTAAGTAAATTCTACATTGATCCCACCACCACCCCCCAGGGGAAGCTCTTGTCTCGTCTCGGTATCTCGAGGTCTGTTGTTGTCAAACATACAACGGCTGAAGTGCACGTTTGCGCCAACATCAAATAAGCTCACACCAATTCCGGTACTTTCGGTCACAACGACATTGTGAAGAAAAATACCCTTGCAGTAGACCACAAATATAGCTGCATTAAACGTAAAGTTCCACAGAGAAGTTCCCTCGTGAAGCGCACCGCAGCCGACAAAAGCCAGGTTTTTTAGATGGATCCCTTCACTTCGAAGGAAAGAAAAACCAACGCCAGGATCGCAGAATACCCGCACAAGAACTGTCTCCGCTTCGTAAAGCCCGTCGATGGAAATGTTTATGCGGTGACTTAACGAGACGTTGCCTTTCAGTTTGTAATTCCCTGGCAAAAGAGACACTCGGGAGTTATTTCCTACAGCGTTGAGAACTTGATCAAGTACACAACTTGTAGCATTGCAGATTACGTGGTTCCCATCCGATGCAGAGGCCTCCATTTTCCGGAACGTGAGGCAGAAAAGGACAGCCAAAAATAATATGACCTTTTGTAACACACTTGCGAACATGGTCATTATAAGATAACTAAATGTTTACTCAGGCGATCATCGAGATGATACTCTCCTTCCGTCTTGGATCGAAACTGAAAATGAAAGTACATGCATTTTAATCAGATTCCGAAAATCTAGGGGTTGGGAAGGGAGGGGGGTAGGCAAAATAACAACTTGGAAACAGTTTGTGGGTTATTTTTATGCTAATAAAGCAATGTTTGGGTGTCAAAACTTACCAGGTTATCGATGGAACTAATCTACGTCAATTTTCATTCACCTTTACCAACATCTAGCCACTAGAGCCCACGTGGCCCACTCCCTGTCAAATATTTGGACGTAGGCCGCGTGGGCCTTGGGTACGAGATCAAAAAGTTTACATTTTGTAGCTACTGCGCATGCGAGTATCCCCGAGAGCCCACGCTTTACTGCGTCAGCGCGAAAATTAAGACAGACATGCGAAGAAGAGAAAAGCTCTGGGGTCGAGATTGGTCAAACTATATTTTCGGATTTGCTTCCAGTGCATTACATGTTGCGCGAGGTATGCTGGGTAGAAATTTTTGATAAGCATGGACTTCACAGGTTTTTATCACTGATACTTAATTTCCTTACTGACTTCACAGGTTTTTATCACTGATACTTAATTTCCTTTCCTTTCCTTACTTTTTATCACTGATACTTAATTTCCTTACTGCAAATCCTTAAACTCATGCCAATACAAACTTAAGTTCAAGAATAGATATATTTATTATTAAATTTATTATTATTATTAAATTGTATTATTTGGGAAAAAAACAATGTACATATATCTATACGTGGTAAATAAAATAAAGTTGTAAAAGTTGTACTTGCTTTATTTGTAGACCATATGCATAATACGCCTCGCTGGCCACGAACAAAAACTTTGAGTCGAGGCTTGTAAGGCAGAGATACAGCAAATGTGTGAGAACTTGGAAACCGACCTCGACTTGAGGTTGTTGTTTATGGCCACTGGCGTGTATTATGCAAGCGGTTCATAGCTTTTATTGCTTTTAATAGAGCATTACGTCTTATTTTATGGAAAAATTAAAACTCGAATTATGCCGAACTATGAGCGGAATTAACCGATCTGGTTCCGTAAACAGATCGATTGTGAAAACGTTTGGTAACGTTAGCATTTGACCTTCCTCGTGTTCATGTGCTAAGGTAAGATTTACCATGTTTTCTTGTTATTTTCTGTCTTTTTTTAGGCAGAGCAGTCAAGTGTGATGTCTAGTGTGTTCTCGTAATGTGTTCTTCAGGTGTGTTAAAGGTCCAAACAAAATTTATACAAAAAACATCACCGAGACGTATGTAATCGTTAAACTATTGATCATGGCCGCCGAGTGATTCCTGCAGCTCAGCAGTGCAAAATGTTCCTTGTACGGCATGTGCCAACCAATGACCCTTTCTCGGAGTCACACAATTCCCTCTGCGGAACAAGATATTTTCTTCGGGAAACGATATTTTCCCTTCGAGGAAATGATCAAGCTTGCCTTATGACAGAGCCGTAGCAAAGGGTGGTGCCGGGGGGGCCCGTGCCCCCCCCCCCAGTTTTTTCCCCAGCAAATGTGTCAAATGTGTCAAGCTCAGCAAATTG
>JAOBYE010409088.1:0-14189 GCA_025403585.1 Parazoanthus swiftii
ACGGTTAGCCAATTTAACCAGCCGTTAGCGGCTAACCATTGGTTAATTTAACCAGCTTTCGAGCAACCGGGGCCTGATCATTTTTAAAAGTATTTATTAAATATAATTGATATAACGCGCCATCTGACTGGCTGTGCAGCGAGCTTTGTTATTGTACACAGGCACATGCAGCGTACTTTATTACTTTTGAAATGTTATTTCCGAAATGGAGGAAGCTGACGAATTGCCAAACTGTTGCGAAGTTTTTGGCTTTAATTTTTTCTTTTAAAAATAACTTTTTATAGTAATTTAAGATTTAGAGTGCATGGCATGGTACGTGGCATGCCAAGCTGCTTGTGAAAGGCGGGAAACTAGCAAATTTTGGCGCCAAAAGTTGGCGGCACGTCGCCGTCCGCGTCGTCTGTTTGAAGAAACAGAAGTACGAAGTGCGAAGAAACAAAAGTAATTCAGTCGGTTTAAAGAGGACTCGAACATGGATGAAGTGCTCACTGACGGTAAGAAAGTTAAATCACCAATTGTTGTTGAAGCTTGCATTTGATGAAGGAAAACAAACATCTGAAAAGACTCAAATTTAAGAATACAAAGCTCGAAATGGATCGATAAATCTGTACTATTATTCGCTGCACCGACGTTTACAGAAGATTTTTAGCGCGAAGGAGGTCGCTCGCAACAGTTGAACAGATTTTATGAAACAGGCGGACGGCATTTATAGCCAAGTACATATATTGGTCTTAATCTTTTTTGTTTTTATTTTTTTTCGAAAAGCAAATTGAAATGTTTTTGATGCTCTTGTTGACTGAGTAGAAATGTTAGTTTCCGATCTAAACCAACGGTCTTGAACCAAAACATTATTTAAAAACTTAATCAAAACGATTTTATCGAATTGTTGCTAACTGTGGTTTTGATAAGTTCTGATGTAGAACCGTTTGCTTGCTTTTCCACGCGTTTGTTAATGTTCAGTTTCATATTAAAAGCACTTGTAACTTAAGTAGTGCCTAGAAACACTCGCCTACGGCTCATGTTCCTAGACACTTCTTTCGTGCACTTAAAAATTCACGCGTGCTTATACAACTGAACACAGCAAACGGGCTCGTTTTCTATTTCTGTAATTAAACATCAGGATACATTTTATATTGGAAGTCATTTATTAAAGAGCTGCGAAAAGGCTTCATGTCTCCTTAGTGCTTGGCTATGCAATGCTGACGAGCTCTAACAAGAGCGAAACAGCTGTCAGTTGCCGACAACTTCTTTGGACCTCGGTTGCGCATGCTTGCTTTTTATAACTGTGGATGTTTTGTTTTGAGACTGTACTTAACTTCTGTCATACTATTTGTACTATTCAGAGCTCACTCTTTTGAGTTTGAGCAGTCTGCTAAACAGAAGTTCAGTCTCAAATTCCTTCTCTGAGCTGCACTGATGAGTCCTCAAAGGACGAAACAGTACTGCAGATTGAGTGTATATATCCCTTGAACGTTTAGGCCTTTTTGAGAAACACCAATGTTTGTTTGTGGCTGCACGGAACTCAATTACCATAAGAATTTAAGTGCGAGCAGCTAATGCTGAATCTAGCATGGTAATCAAAACAAGGCACAGTTCTGATGGAGAAATCGGATGGGAAACTATGGAAGAAGATCTGATCTAGTGTCCAATATAAAGGGAAGCACGTCGATCGGGATCTCGAATTCATTAGTTCATTCCCAATGATTAAGTCAGATTAAGACAGAAAGATGATTTGTAAATAAGCGATCTTTTCAGTAGTTTTGCAACTAGAATCAGTTTATCCCTGTTTCATTTTTTTTTCAAGTAATTTTTTGCAATTAGAATTTTATCCCTGTTAAAAGACATCATTACTTTGACACTATTGACCCTACTGTATCTTTAATCAAAACGCAGCTTTAAGAAATTTATCGCACGATAAAAAAAGCGCATTATATGATGGCCTGGATGCACATGCATGGGGTACCTGAATATTAGTTATCAGCTAAATTTTCACCTAAATGTTAGTCATCAGTTAAAATTCACAATTATCAGTTAACTTAAGTGATTTCATGTAGTCTTAATGCCCTAACAGTGCCAAACTTATAAAAATGGTGTAAAAACAGACTGGTATTTTGCATACAATTCCATAATCTCAGATACTACATTAATGAATAAGGATAAATTGCAAAGCTTAAAACAATTTGTTACTTTCCGATAGCTAAACTGAACTTACCTCACACTGTTTTTCACACTTTTGTTTGATTTTTTTCGAGCTCTTAAATTGAAAACCAACAAGTTGTAAATGCCTTTTGTTAAAGATTTACAAAAATCTACTGTTAATTAAAAACTAAACTATCAGTTACCGGCACTGAAAAATATGTCTAAATATAGTTAAATTTTGGCCGAGTATCAGTTATCAGTTAATCCCAACCAGACCCTCATCTATGCCTACTCTTATCACTTGCTTATAATTATAGTAATACTACTACTAATAGTAATGATGTAATTAATAAAAATTGTGTATACATATACATATACCTATACATATATGCAGCTGTTTGCAAAAATTTTGAACCCACCAGAAATATCTAATTATAGACATACATCTTGAGGAACTGTTTTTAGAGCGTTGACCTAGAATGTTTAACATCTGTGATAAATTCTGGAAAATTGCCATTAAACACCATTAGTTAAACGTCAATCTCAGCAAGCGTCGAACTAAATTACACTTCGAGTCGACCGAAACTAGTTAAGTTTGCCTTTTGAGTCAAACGTCGAACTTTATTCAATCGACCGAAATTCGGTCGATCTTGTGCCGTTTTAATCGACAACTCCAGTCGATTAGAACTACTGCGTCGATCGTAACTGAATCAGTTTGTCCTAGAAAACTCAGGTACGCAAATAAACACACCGTAAGATAGCCATGCGGAGATTTGGGCTCGAATCCCATTCGTGGCAACATCTGTTGCTATAATGTCAAATGAAAACTTTTTCAGGAAAAGTACCCAATTTGACAAGATAATCTTACACCTTCAAGCATGCATTTTTACGTTAGTACTTCGGTCGATTTTAGTGATAACATTAGAGTTTGCTGCTAAGAGCAAGTTGAATTTGCTGCATGTCGAAATCGACTTTGCTTTATGGACCATTGAATTGTTTTAGTTTTTGAAGCATTGTGCTGACTCCGTTTGATATATAAGCTTAATCCATAAACAAAAGTTCGACAAAAAATATAAAGCGAAACGAAGTTAGATCCAGTCTGATACGACAGTGATCATTAATTAATGGTAAGTAGTTTTCAACTTAATCCTCCCCGATAAGGTTGGAGCACGAAACTTCCTAAAGAAACAGACAGATAATTGAAACGAAACGTTTGCCGAGTGGGTTTTAAATATACAGTCTCAGTTTTATCCTTCAGGAAAAGCTACAATGTTACCTCAATTAAGTTACTAGTTTAAGTTACGAAGGAATTTTAGTGCGCTTAATATTTTTTGCACACACAATGTTATAAAAATGATAATTCTTGAACCTGTAATTTTCAATTCTTGAAAAATGCATCATTGTCAAATCATTGTCTACAGAATTAGCGTTCTGTTTGCACCATTCAACATTTACTAAAGCAAACAACTTCAAGAGGTTTTCCGAAACTTAAAGAACTACTGAGTTAGAATCTAATACATTAAACCGACATGTGATACTACTGTACCATAGCCGACTGTCGATCAGAATAAATAGCCATAAAATTATCTCTTCGCTTACCGTTTTCCTTCATCATACGATCGCGAAACAGATAGACTCCCTGCGCTCTTCACAATGCTGGGTTTCTCAGAAAGGCCCAGTATTAATTTCATTACCGAATTTTAACTTTTCCTAAATTATCAGGAAATTAATCTTGTCATACTGCTTGCGCCTAGAAGTTAATAAAACATTTCGGGCAAAACCGCAATGAACCATTAAGTTTTTTTCGTGCGGTGAGGATCTGAATGCATGGCGCCAACCGTCAAAACATAAAGCTATGGCAACACTGAACCAACCTGAAGTAGTTTTCTTTTTCATCTAATGAATAATAGAATGTTTTGTCCTATTATCATATTCGGTTTCGAATAATCAGGGCTCATTAAAACTTCATTCATCAAAGTTGTGTTGCTTGTGACCTTTGATAAATATTTTCCGTTCAATCATGCGCTGTTTAAATGTAGTGATTATGATTGGATTATGTTTTGAAATATGGAACGTTTTATGCATGGTATTAACGGCTTATAAACGAAACTTATAGTCTCAATTTCTTTGACAGTAGCGTGCGATGGAGACTCTAGGTCCCAATCCCAGATCGTTTTTGCCTGGCCTAAGCCGCGATCTACTTTGGCAGGTGTCCTCTAGAATTTTATTTGCAAGTAAGTTTTCTTTGACTTGCTATGTCTTAGCAAAATGTATTTGTTTTTTGTGAACGAAAGACAAAACGCTTTTCTTGACAAAACTGAACAATGCGAATTGGAAACAAAAAACCCAATATTTCCAATCAATATAAGGTGGTCTGTTTGTAAGCACTGTTTGGAAGCACTATTTAAAACGAAAATGGATGCTTGTGAAAAAGTAACCGGGAAAATCCACACATTTTTCCTAAACAACGCAGATAAAATGTGCCCGCGATCCTCACATAGTAATAAGGAATGTAAGCAAAGTGTCTTGACATGCGCAGTGGCTATTCAGCTCTGTCGTTTTCCTTTACGACTAGTAGTTTTCAATACTTTCGTGGCAGCAATTTTGTCTGTGTATCTGAATTTCTTGGATCTGCACAAGATTGGTTAGGCCTTAAAAGGAAAAAAAATGGCGACTATACCGTAGTTTAGCATGTAAATTATCCAAGAGGTGACGGACTTTTTATTTGTTTATTTCAGCCCTGAAATCAATGTATTGAACAAGGAGGATGTTGTGTAAAGCCGTAGATATTTCGATTTTCTGTGTCAGGACAATTTAATTATTATTCTATGAGTCGGCAAACTTTACTTGTTCATAAAGCTGGAAAGCCAAGTTTTGCTTCACAAAGAAGCAAATAAAAGTTGTCAGTCGCATGGACACTTGTCTAAGAAATGTGTTCGTGCTCGTGTATAAATCGTTTCAGTAAATGTAAGTGTTTTCACCATGTACTATTTTCGATCGTGAACAAGAAATTCTTTATTGGTGTTTGTGTGCGCTGTTATTGTTGTTGTTGTTTGTTTGTTTGTTTGTCTGTAATGTCGTTGTTGTTGTTGTTGTTGTGAGTAAAACATCTGCGCTTACATGTGAACTTTAATAAAAAAAGTGAGCATTTCAGTTATAGAAATCCTTTAAAACAACTCGAAGTTGTTCAGTAAATGCTAGAGTCCTAATATTAAGTAAATAAAATATTTTTGCCACTTTTAGCTTTATAAATAAAAACTGAACTAGTAGAGGTTACAGTATGAATTGGCTGTATGAGCGAACTGTTTTAAATGTAACTGAAACGGCAGTAGAAAAGAACATTGACATTGTATTTATCAACTAAGACACCAAAAGGAGAAAAAACGTATTAAGGGTTATGACACCTGCAGGGATAATTGAACGTTTACCAGCTTCAATTTATTAGAAATGTTGAACCAAATGCTCTCTTGATAAGTTCAAATGTACATGCCCGAAGACATTAAAAAATGAATAGCTAATTGCACTACGGTCAACAAACTTGACTTCTACATTCGGTTCAGCATTTTTAGCCCAGTGAGCTGGACTCTTTTTGTCAGTGTTCCAGTAAAGTTTTTGACTAAATGGAATACAAAAAGCGTTAATCGCGAGCTTGTGTACTGACTATTGTATTAACAAGGACGCCATCAATTTTGCGATTTATGGTCAAACGAATTCGCTAGTTTTCTGTATTTCGAGTTCAAATCAGAGAAAATGATTGATTTCCCTCACCAGAAATTGAGCTTGTTCAAAGGAGAAGCGATTCCATGCAAGTCCAGTGTCATTTTCGTCTAAACGTGGTAAAATAGATGCAAATCTTTGCAAGTGCGAACGTGATGCATGCGATAAAAAAGGGCTAGTATATACAGTGAATGGCCAAATTTTTTATTTCCAACACTTGCTTTCAACCAATATCCAATCAGAGAGTTTGGTCATCAATGTCAACAAATCAGAGAACAGAAATATTCCCATTGTCATTGCTTTTGAGGATTGTAATTGACAACACGATGTCTTGTCTTAAAGATTCAAAAGTGTCCAGGGAAATGAAATTATAATGCAGTGCAAAGGAGATTCTCCATTCAAGCAAAAGTGACACTATAGATAGTAGAAGAATCTTCAACTGAATTGATACTTTGACAAGCAGGAAGCAGGTGGAAGAAAACAGTGATTGGTGTGACGTGTAAGTGTTCGAATTTCGATGAAGAAGAGATCAGACGCACAGCAGCAATTTGGACGTGTCTTTGAATCAAATATTTCGGTGAGCCATACATTAAAGAGTTACAGCAATCAAGCTTTGAAGTATTAATAGTGTAAAACCAACTTGGCGGCATGAGGGGTCAGGAAGTTTTGAATTCTGGCAATGTTGCGTGGTGGGAACGCGATGATTTGCATGTATGTGCGACTAGCTGAACCCTGTGCAGTGTATAGACTTTCGTCAAATAAAAAGCCAATACTGCTAACTTTGTTTGAGGGCGTAAGTACCTCATTTCCATTTATCAGTGAGCTTGTAGGTGGTTTTGTTCGAAATGGGAAAAAGAAGGCAAGAAGCTCTGATTTGTCTCCGTTACGCGTGAGCTCATTCATGACCATCCACGCCCATCTGTCTAACGCAGACCAATGAACAAGCTTCACTTTGTATCAACTCTTTTGTGACGCGCTCTGAAAAATAGCATACAATTGTGTGTCGTCGGCATGGAAATAGAAACTCATGTTACAGCTTCGCGTAATTTCTGTCAGCGAGGATGTATAGAGTTGATAATGCAAGGGACCAACTAAAGTACAGACCTTTGCGGAACCCTAAGATCAGAGTTCACACTCCATTTAATTTCACAACCAGTCTCGTGCCATTTGAAACAAAATCAGAGTGTCTAAAACTAGTAAAATATGACAAGTTTTTCTCAAACTTGGAGCAAGTTTCGGAGCTTGATACATTTGACACATTTGCTGTGGAAAAAACTGGGGGGGGGCACGGCCCCCCCGGCCCTACCCCTTGCTACGGCCCTGCGGGAGACCAGTGTTCGGTGACCTACCGTATCAAAGGCTCCTGAAAAACCCAATAACAAAGTTTTGACTATCAATTGCGGTGGCAATGTTATTCAGTTACAGGCACAAAGTAGGGCAGTCTCGGGGCTGTGGAAATTCTTGTACACAGAATGTAGGAGCTCGTTTAGATCATTATTGGCCAGATACATGATTTATGATTAGTTGCATGGCGAGTATATTTTCAACAATTTTTGACCGTAATCGCAAATTTGAAATAGGCCTAAAATTCTTCTGTCTAAGGCAGGTATTTTAAGCATTGGTTTAAATATGCATATATGGCCTCCGTAAGTTGCGGAGGCATGGAGGGGTTGACCAAGGACAGGTGGAAAATCCTGGTCATACTTGGAAGAATAATGTCTGTACATTCTTTTAACAAATGCTCGAGATTTGACCAAGCTGTCATGCAGGTTTCTGAAGACGAAGTGGACATTGCGTCTATGAGATTACTGGACGATATATCCTGGAGAAACCACTGAGTTTACTACAACGGTTTATGTGTTGTTCAAAATCCTGAAGATGTTAATAGCAGACATGGTTGTGCTCCTTTCTATATTGATTTACAGAACTGCTAAATCTAACCTCAGTTCTCCATCATATGATCTTCTACATTAACCAGCTTTTTCAGTTGCCGTTCAAGCATAGAAACAGTCCACACTATTAAACCTGTTTTTGAAAAACAAATTTACGAATTGAATGCTGGAACGTGACAACAATGTTTAGTGTTGGAAAAACAGCTCAGATCGTAGCAGATTCAAAGACGTACTGCGTCGAGGTACTTGGTATAGGTGAATGCAGATTGGCCGGCTTAAAGGTTGAGAACTACGACTGGAAAGACAATACTCTATTCTGGAAGAGATGACAACGTTTACCAAAGTGGAGTAGCATTATTGTTAAGTAACGAAACGCAGAAAGCCTATTGGAGTGGAACCCAGCGACGGACGGAACAATAACAGCAAGATCAATTTTTTAAGTACATCCCAACAACTTGTGTGCAAGTGTATACTCCAACGATTGATGCCCAGCCTGAAGTATCACTACTAGCTTATCGTCCCATAATATGCTAGTAGTGATGGGCGATTGGAGCGCGCAAAAGTAGGAAGGCCTTACCAAGGCGAGGAAAGAATTGTTGAAAACATGCCATATCAGGAGATAGAATTGACAACGGAGAGAGATTTGTAAACGTTTGCGCCCTCAATAACCTAGCACCAACTTCAGCAATGTTCCTCAAAAGGATATCCATAATCATACATGGACGTCACCTGATGGGCTTCACAAGAACCAAATTGATCATATTGCTGGTAATGAGAAGTTACAAAAGATCTGTTCGCGACACTAGAGCATATAGATGAGCCGACGTCGGAAGTGATCACAACCTTGTTATTGCTGAGACTGAGCTTACACTGAGCAGAGTTAAAAAGACCCAATCCGCAACTAGGAAATACGAACAGCACAGATATTCGGAAAGAATTTGTCCTTGAGTTGCGTAATAGATTCAGTTGCTTAAGGGTCGAAGAAACAAGGGATAACGAAGAGAAAGAGGCTGATAGAAGAACCGAGGTCGACAATAATACTGAGCAATGCTAGAAGAGCGTAAGAGTTATTCAATGAAACAGCCAAGAACGTGTTAGGCTTAAAAATAGAAAGAACATAAATTGGATCAGTGCTAAAAGTTGGGAAAATTGAAGAAAGAAGAAAACTAAAGATGAAAGCCAACTGATGAAGCAAAATCAGACAGACTTCGATCGAAACTGCAGGCAGAATACCAGACAAAAGACAAGGGGATGAAACTTAGTGTTCGTGACGAAGAGAGAATGGGCAGACCATATAGCAAGGGAAGGAGGTCAGAAGAGGCGGCAAATCATAGAAACATGAAAGGAGTGTACGAGGAAACTGGAAAACTATGCAACGAAAAGCCCAGACACATTGATACAGTAAAGGATAAAGACGAAAATCTTTTAACCAAAGATGATAAAATGAGAAAAAGATGGGGTGAACATTTCGATGAAGTGCTTGATAGACCAACACCAAGTACAGAGGCTGACATATACGAAGAAACAGAATGTATTGATGACATCGAGATTATTGGGTGTATCACGAGAGATGAAATTAAGAATGCGATGTACAAAATGAAGAAGAAAAAAAACAGCAGGAATCGACTCAATTCTAATTGAACTATTCAGAACAGATGGTGACGTGACTACGGAATTACTTTACGAGTTGTTTTCGAAAAATTGGGAGAAAGAGGAAATACCAGAAGATTGGAGTAAAGGATCAATAGTTAAGCTACCAAAGAGGGGAGATTTGACTAACTGTGACAACTGGAGAGGGATAACTCTAATACCTGTAATAATGAAGATTTTCGGAGATCAGCTGTCATCAACGGAGTCGGAATTGGCGTGGACAACAGGTCGAGGAAGGAACAAGCAGGACATAGACAAGGCCGCAACATTACAGAGCAGATTTTCGTGCTGCGTAACATAATCGAGCAAGTAATAGAGTGGAACTTTAATCTGTATATATGCTTCGTTGACTTTGAGAAAGCTTTTGACAATGTGCACAGATCAGAAACGTTGTGCAAACTTCTAAAGAGCTATAGGATCCCCAACAAGCTAATTAACATGTTAAAAGTGATGTAAAAAATAAGATGTGTGAGGTAAATGACGGAACAGAAACTTTACAATGGTTCGACGTTAAATCCGGAGTTAAACAAGACTGCGTTATGCCCGGCTTTTTATTCTTAATGCTGAAAATCCACTGGCCAATAAAAGTAACAAATAATGAAGTTAGAGAGAGAACTAGATCGGAGAAAATAGGTTCGCAGATAAAAGCACGGGGGTGGAGATGGATTGGACATGTATTGAAAATCAAAAAAGATTCGTTATAAAAATATTCATATACAAGTAAATATTTGTGCCATGAGTAAGGATGTCTATCCTAACAGCAGGAAACTGAAAACAAAAAACAGTTTTAATGAATTAAAAACAGAGTCACGTTTTATTTGGTTCAAAGCCTGGTTGCTTTCGATTATTCCATACTACATTACAACTGATTGCTCATGAATTTGCCTGTCAACTGTCCGATTACACTGAGCTTGTTGTCGGATACTATCCGATTACAAATTTGTTATCAGAAACCTGAATGAACCAATCACAGTCTGACGTTTTGGCTCAAGAGCCATTCCCAAGTAAGCCTCTAAATAATTACCATGACATGACAGCTCAGCTCTCAAAAGCAACGGCTAAATGGAGAATTTTTCCCCTGCAACAATTTAATTTCTTTGAATAGCAGTAAGTTCTACTTAAGCAGATTGACATGCCAATGCTAGAGTCTTTACCAACAAACTAAAGTATATATACTGGTAGTAGCTTTTTCAAAATTTAAGACTGCACTGTCTCATTTTTTTCCTCGGAAGTTGTCATTTGTAATAAATTAGTTATAGGACTTAAAGTCTCCCAAGACTGTCTGTAATCATAGTTCGTGATAAGCAAATCGGACTCCCGCTTCGCGGTTGTCCGATTAAGTTATCATTAACATTCATATGATTACAGACCGAATTTGATTCCATTCCACTCAGTCCTATCAGTTGCCATTACTACTACTACTAACAATAAAGGGTGTCTTTCTTGAGAAATTTGAACTTAAACGTTTGAATTTACAAAAATGAAACAGGGATATAATTCTAATTGCAAACAAATAAAAATAAAAGGTCGCCTAATTATAGAAAGAGTCTTAATCACTGAGAATGTGAACTGATGAATATGAGATCCCAACGTTCTTCTCTTTCTATTGGGCACTATATTTGTAAAGGATTGCTCTGCATGATTGGTAAGAGTCTTCTTCAATAGTTTCCCATCCGATTTCTCCATCAGAACTGTGCCTCGTTTTGATTACCATGTTAGATTCAACATCAGCTACTCGCACGTTTAATTTTATGGTAATTGAAGTTCCGCGCAGCCACAAAAAACTTGCAACGGTAAGTGTCTTTTTTCGATGATTTTAACCTTACTCTGTCATATCCGTCGAACTTGTTGGCGTTAAAGCAAGTTATTAATGTTAACACTATTAGTCTGCTCAGTATAGTCATATGTATAACCAATGTTTTAAACGGATACGATTGATGCAAATAATCTCTCGCTTGGGATCAATTTTGACAAAATAAAAATGTATGGAATCGCTTATAAAAGTTTACAAATTTCTAAGATGAATAAAAAGATAAAAATTTTTGAAATACTAAAATGCGTTTTAGAGTTTGTATACAGCTCTAGTATAATTGCATCACACTGACAGGTGAATAGCGAAGTTATTGTTTTGTTAACATTCGAACAAAATTCAGTCAGTTTCTCGCTCTCGTTGTACCGTTTTTGCGTTGAGAACGCCTAATAATTTTAAATTGTCTAAAAGAGATTGAGTCTGCATGTCACTTCAAAACAAACTCACGATACTTTCACGTAGACAAATGAATCTGTGTTAAAAACATGACCGCAACACTTCTGATTTTCCCTTCGGATTCAGCCTAATTGAGAGAAAGTTAGTACAGTAGAATCCGTTGCAAAGCCAAAGTGCAGTTCATTATGCGGCAAACTGACATTTGACTTGTTATGAAATCAATTTATTTAAATATCAAAAGGCGGCAGATGCTAAATTCTTTGGCAAAACGTGTATTTAGCAAATGTACAAAACTTATTCATTAACTACGCTTTCATTCCTTTTTGAGACAATCCTAAATGAGATTGACAAGGGTTCTGAGCATGTACCAGAAACCAACTGCGCTTAGTTAACGGCTTGCTTCTGTTCGTCTGTTTTGTTACGATTTTGGTTGTTTGTATTTCCCAACGCTTTTCTGTAAGAGGTATGGCTTCTTATTCATAGTTGCATAACTGATTAGTTTACTTAAATCGCATTCCACCTTTTAGAGTATTTTTTCACTTCAAAAAGTCAGCCCAAATTACAGTGTATATGATCTCAGTACATCCACTGATAACTTCGTGCTTGTAATGTGAATTATCAAAGTAGTCTTAAACATGGCATCCAGCCATACTATTTGAGAGAAAAATAAGGATATATTGGCCTTCGCGGTATGTTGCATGTTCAGGAGAAATTAAACAATATTTAGCTTTCGTCTCAATAAAAAGCGACGCTTTTTCATTGCTCCGGCTTTTAAATTCGCGACTTTTGCAAACCATTTTAGTTTATAAAGAGAGATATAGAATTGTACACCACGAAAACGTTTTTTTTTCAAAACGGTTTATGATGAATACGCGATATTTTTGAGATGGGATAAAGAATCAACCAACGCATTTACTGTAATAACATACAAAAGATAATTTGTCTTTCTTGCTCACATATTTACCTTTTCCATATACTACTTGGTGGTTTTCGTCGATCTTTGCAAAGGTTTTGCCAGATAAATCATTCCAACAAGAAAATAACTTTATGGTTCTTTTTCGTATCTTTGTTTCAAGTCACACGCCGAAAATCCGATGATCTTTTTAACACATTCGTGGATACTCAAAAATCTGTTTTTGTGTTTACAGCGGGGGAGAACGGAAACCCATTCAATGATATTGAAAATTACTAATTGAAATGAGTCTGACGAATTATGTTGCTCGAATCCTTCATTTTGAATACTAATTATGATTAATACACAAAATGATACCCAACGAGATTAAACTATAGAACACATTTACTTCTATTATTATGCACATGTGATTGACGAAATGGCGAATACAAATTCAAGAAATGCATTCCAGGAAGCGATAAAGTCGTAGTGAAAAATAGTTGATTTCTTCTTGCTAAAAAAAATCAAACACAGAACAGGAACAAGAAACTTTAAAAATTAGGTGATTGCCTTAGTCACAAAAAAACGATTCTCGTCCGTTCATGCGACACGGCGATTAATGGTACAAGATTTTAGTTTGATCAGCTGGAGAGCAAAACAAGCGCGGTTCTTTTGATCTGCGCATTTAATCTATGATTCCGAGATGTGTGATTTTTGTAGCTCTCTGGATATTTGCTTAAATTATATCAAGTCAAAATCTGTTTAGCGGGTGTTTATCTTAGGTATGTTTATGTACATGCAGGGGGTAGCAAAAGACTCGTTCTTTTAGTTCTAAAGTGACAAAAGGAAATATTACTAGGAAGAACAGGTGCCACTGTTTTCCGCTGCAGACCTGAAATAAATCGGCCTCATTATCGGACATACAACTACCGAGCTATTGTCAAGAAACTACAAAAGATTTTACCAGATAAAGAAAGACAGAAACGTTAACAGTCAGACTGGAAACTTTCGAAATAAAGCGTTTTTTGCGCACGAATTTTAACACATGTTAAAGCGTTTCAAACTTGGTCTACTACAAATCTTTTTTAGTGCAAATGGTCAATTCACATTAAAAAGTATATATTTCAGTCTTAAAGTGGATGTAATGTTACCGATGACTTCATTAACCTTTCTAGCAGTTATACGGGGATAAACAGCGACTGCGCAGTGCTGAGTCACACAAACACGCTTAACTAACAAAACTGATCTTTTGGTTTGACGATCGAATTTAGCCTTTTAAAACTACATTGAGTAAAAGCCGTTATATCGAAGGCGCCAAAACAAAAGACATCAAAAGAAAATTGAAACGGTTTGTCCTTAAAAGGTGGCTTTGAAGAGACTCAGTTTTTGAAATTCATTAAGATTATTTAGGTTTTTTGATGGATTGTGGAGGACATACATGGACACAACAACAAATCTTTTGGTAGAGATGCTTTGAATGTTTAACTAGTATCTATAGTTTGATTAAAATTATTGTTCCACTCTTCATTTATAAGGAAACAAAAAACATTGAGAAGCAAAGAGCACTTATAGTCGGAATGTACTAAAAGAGCTTTTATATAGCTAGGGGCTTATATCTGGGGACAGGTATGTTTATGTACATGCAGGGGGTAGCAAAAGACTCGTTCTTTTAGTTCTAAAGTGACAAAAGGAA
>JAOBYE010409199.1:0-14187 GCA_025403585.1 Parazoanthus swiftii
CGCGATCTTTCTTTCAGGAGACTTCTTCCGGTCATACATCATCACTTATCATATCGGCCAATCAGAATGCTGCGTCCTATTTTGGGATGCAGCCTTCTCGACACAATGCTTTCCGGGCAGGCTCATTTTCCCCCTCCTCCTCCCTCCTCTCTTTTTCGCCCTTTCCCCATCAGAAATGAGTCGGCTCGCAGGCTATGTATTTACTAACAATGCCTCAAACTGTCTGACTCAGAAACCATGTATTCTCGTCATTTTCATCGTCATTTTCAACTTAAAGAAGCAAAACTATGTTAGGATGCTTATGTTGTTCGTGCTCATTGTAGTCTTTTACACTGTAGCTATATTTGTAAGCTTATACGAAGTTACAGTCCATCAAGAATAAATAGAAAAATGTTATTAGAATTATAGCTCAAAATCTCATGTTCTTGTACAGTTTTTACGACCTTATTCAGTACAAGGTAGCAAGTATTTGGGTGTTTCTACATTTATGTTTCACCTAGAGCAAAGGTGTCTTGCGAACCTGGGGCATCAAGTGATCCTATTATGTCGTCAATTGAGCTGATCAGGGATGATAAGAAGAACATTTGCCTTGACAAGATGGAGCCTTTAAGAAAGGTAAACAACTATGGTACCAATGTAGGTTTCTGGGCAACGACTCACCTACCCCTCCCCTAAACTTAAACCTAACACCAACCTTGACTCAAACCCTAACCCGAGGGAGGGGTAGGTGCGCAGCTGCCTGGAAACCTACATTGATGCCGACTATGTAACCAGAACGTCGTAGGCTTTCTATATATTTTCAGTAATGAAAGTTTTGAGATTGCAGGACTCTGCAATAAAATCGTTGAACTTTATATTATAGCTATGTTCAAATAAGTTGTCGATTGTCAGTTTACCTGTTAGATCTCTGTTTATTTTCATGTTTGCAGGTAAAGGATGCGGAGCACAGTTTGAATGAGGCACAAGAGAAAATTCGAACATGTAATGATAAGGTACTTGCTTGTAGTGTGAAGCAGATTTTTCCTCAATAAAATAAGAATGATAATTTTTAACGTTCTAAAATCTTCATCTGTACAGGTAAAAAAATGAGAAACGAATCTAAAACTTTAGAATCTCTGTACAATTAAAAACAAAATCGTAACTAAGCTTTCGACATTCACGAGTCTTGTTCACAGTATGACGCGGACAGGACGTCACGCCTTGTAGTCACGTACTTTGGCGACACGTGACTGTAAGAGTCCATCCCAAACGGGGGGCAGCTGGAACCGACCCCCATCCAGGTTGAGGTCGGGTCGGTTTACGCTGATGTGTATGGCTTCCTTTACACCTCGCTCAAACCAGTTAGCCTCACGAACCTTTGAGTTTGTTATTTCTAGAGCTTGGATGGGGTTCAAATACCCAAGATCTAAAAGTATGTTTTGACACAAATTTCTTTCTAATCTGGACTGATTTATAATTTATAAATGAATGACATACTTAATGTAATTTAAAATTATTAGTGTCCCTATACGTCAACTACACACTTGTACCGTCTGTGGTGATCCAACATAGATGTAAATAGTTAATCTCTATGTAAAAAGATTAATCAAGCCTCTGTTGACCTCTGAAGAAATGCATCTTGCGTTACAATGATGCCCATTACCGTAACTGGTTCCATACCAACAAAACTAAATCTAAAGCATCTGATTGGCTAAATACCACTGGCACGATTTTCAGCTATGAAAAATAGAAATCGTTGGTGAACATTTTCTGCAGTTGGCTCGTAACCTAGAGTTGTATTTACATGTATTAGGTATTTTTCTGTTCATGTGGAATTTTAGTTACTTCCCAGATTTTTGTTTCCCAAAGTTTGGATTCACAGGAAACGGAAATACTGTGTGTTTTTGTTTTTTAACTTGAGAAAATTTTAACAAAAGCTGCGAAGTTTTAGTTCCTGGATTTGTTTTCCAAAGCTTCGATTCGCAGGATACAGAAGTACTGTGTGCTCAAGTTTGAGGAAAGCATACAAAAGGCTGGGGAGTTTTAGTTACTTCCAACATTATTGTTCGCCAAAATTTGTTTTCAAAGGATACAAAAACAGTTTGCCAATTGTAATTTTTGAATTTGAGGAAGGTGTGTGAAGGCTGTTAAGTTTTTATTTCACCCTAAATGTGTGTTTCCCAAAGCTTGGATTCACAAGATACAGAATTGTGTGTTCACACATTTGAATTATCTTCGCAGAGTTTCCTTACGCAATTGACGGTTACAAGGAACAAGGCTAGACAAGAGTTTTGTGCAGCAATCAGTAAATTCTCGAGCCATGTGAAGGATTTACCTTTGGACATGCGAAGCATGGAGCTAGAGGTACTTCTAATAGAAAATTGTACTTGGTTATCACAGTAAGTTAATCTTTGTTAATTTTGATATCGTTTTACTTCATTTTTTAGTAATTTACCATATATTCTCACAGTTTGTTGTTTACGTAATAAACATCTCACCTTAACCGTTACGGTATTTGAAAAAATGTGTTAAAAGTGATATGAGAACTTTAGGCAAAATGTTAACCTTTGGTGTTTGATTTCTTTAAGTTGCGGCTAACAGAGATTTGCCAACACGATGTTTACACTCATTCTGGATCGGACGGTATGAATTACCAGTTGTTTGTAGGGAACGCTTATTAATGGGTGACTGTGTCATTTTCTCTAAGCAAAAAGTTGAACGGTAAACTCGTTGTCTTCCAGAGCATTAGTACATGAATGCTACGTTATAATTTTAAAATATAACAAAAAGACTCGTTAGACTACAGATTGTCGGTTAATTTGGAAATAATTCCTATATTTACTATGAATCAGATGATATCCAATGATGTTAGACGTACAGGTAAAGCATAATAGTATTTTCTTAAGACTGTTTTGCTCTTGAAAATCTTTACTATGCTGGAAGAGTTTCATATCGAGAACAGTTTTTGATATGTTGCAAAGAAACATGGTCAAAGTAGGTCGTGGAAAACTGCTAAAGGTCACGGAAGAAAGTCGCGGAAAGTCACGGAATTTCACAAGGTCGAAAGAGTACAAACCCCGTTCATGTGTTCATCCAACATAAAATTAGTTATATATTGCATTGTATATTAACACAAACAACTGGTTTGTACTACAAAACGTGATCTTGCATTCCTGGTATAATAAAAGAAAGAACTGTTAAGACGTTTGATTATACATTTTAGCTCTACTCGTTAGAATAGTACATTAGCTCAATCTGCACAGTGGCAAGAACCTCTTGCTCATGTTCGTTTTGCTTCACCCTTCATAGTTCTTTTTTTTTTACTTTTTGGCAGAACATTCTTACAGTTCTGTTGTGACTGCGCGAGAAGCGTTAACAAGATATGAAGAATGGAAGGTGATTTAAACTTATATGTACGTTGTTCGTTTTGCAAATTGAAAAGGCTTCAAGATTTTCCATACCAGTTCCGAGATTTTACAAAGTTCTCAACTTTTTAGAATACTTTTTGCACTTAAGAAAACTTTGGTATTACTCTTTTGTAGCTTGTGATTTTAAATATATTAGCACAGTAGAGTTGCTTGATCAGTGTTTGATGTTAGTTTGTTGTGAAATAGAAATAGAAGTAGGACGGTAGCTCATTATTTTAATTTAAATTAAATTTAAAAAAATAAAAATTGTTTCCTACAGAAAAGAAGCGAAGAGAAGGTGGCGGAAGTAAGGAGCAAGACCAACTCCTTGTGTCAAGAATTTGGCGAAATGATGTTTTCCGTTAAGCAGGTTCGAAACAACTATAGAAATCTGAATTGAAACCAGTAGAAATATGCAAACGGTTGTGCGAGCTTTAGGCAAGCTTTGGTAGATGTTTCTATTGTACTTGTTGAACTGATCTAAGCACGTTTAGTACTAGAAAATCAGGTTACTGGCTTTTTTTATATGATTTACATACATTAACAGTTGGGAACGGAAATTTGTAGCGGCCCAACCTTTTTGTTTTATATTCCAGAAAGAGATACGTGTATTTCATGATCAACAGCACAATCAGGGTAATTTTAACTTTAAAACAGATGTCAAATTAAAACGGGAAACACCTTCATGTACTCGGAATTAGCTGCTTTAGTTTTTTGGTGCTCTTTTGGAATTTAAGAGAGACTGCATCACCAGTGCATTGAAACAAATTTTAGCATATTCAAATTGTCTTTTACTTAACGTGTTAACAAATAGTTGGGCTTTTTGTTTTCTGATTAGGAGATTTGCTCTTTTGGCGGAGATTCTAACACGAAAGACCTGATTGACGTTGCTGATATGGACGGTCTGATTGCCAGAGTGGAAGACTCTTTGAAAGAAGAGATGAGTGCCACTCGGGTAAGATTTTGTGTGCATTGCTCTATCAAAGGTATTACATTGTTATTTGCTAAGTAGACTTTTTTTACTTTTAGGGAAATGAGTAATTTAAAGTGTTGTGATTTTCGTAACTGTGTGTTAAAATGTTGGTGTTGTTGAGCCCTTGGTTAGTAACAGTTCTCGTGCGAGGAAATGTTAGTTGAAGAAGAAACACGGCTATGGGCTCATCATACGCGTGACACTAAGCATTCTCCATAAACATCTAGTAGACGCGTAGAATGTGATGTGCAAGGGACTTTCTGGACACTGAAATCGAAAGTGTATGATTTGTTTGTCAAGCAAAGAAAGGAAACATTACTACCGTCTCGTCGGCAGTATCCTTCGTATTTACCTAGGAAGACGAATTATTCATCAGAGATGGGTAGTTCCTGTAGGAAAATCCGAGACATTCTAATAAACATGAACTAAACAGGTTTGTTTAGTTCAGTTGTCTGTTTATTCAGTCGTTCGGACAACTTAAACAGAGGAATAGTATCTCGGGAAAATCCCTGATGCACTAAACAGATGAACTTAACAGAACTAAACAGGATCAAATTTAGTTCGCCCTATGTAAAGTTCCGTATTTACCTGAACGAATAAATCGTCTTTTCATCTGTGTTTCACATTTACCAAGGCCAGTCGAATAATTTGTTTTTGATGGTCGTTTTACGTGATACTGGAACGAAAACATTCCGATACGACTTACATAATTCATTTCACGTTTAGGTAGAAGTTCTCGTGCTGGAATGAAAATGCGGTAAAATCATCGGCGGACAGAAAGCACGAGTCAGTTGATCAGCCCAACCAATCCACTTACTTAATTCCCTACTGGAATGAGCTCGTACCTCCTTTACATGATACTTGTGGAACGTGCGTTAAATTTATTCCGGAACGAACAATTCGATCCGGTGCGACTACCGGGTTAAACTCGTTCCGTAATGAGATTTTAGAAGGTATCATGTAACAAAAATAGAGACTTGGTATGAAACCAGGTTGAGGTCGTACGCAAATAAACCTCGATTCGGTATAACCACCTTAGATAAATATTTTATCTTTCTTGGTAAGTTTGGCCAGTTTCTTCTCTTTGGATTTCACACATATTTAAGATCTGCAAGTGTCATTGCTTGTGTGTACATGCATACCTGCCAACCATCCTAATCTGATTGAAATTGTTCCCTTTCTTTAGAGCTTCTGGATTACTGTGGAAAAATATGACATTTTATAATATGTACGTTGCATGTTCACCAGGGTTCATCGAGCTACAATTGGATCTACTCCCAAATTAATCGTTTGACTAGTTTGTACAGTTAACTTCAACATCATTAACCTTTTAGGCCCCGAATACCAATTACTTCTTAAAAAATATCAAAACCCCAGATGCCCTCTTCATTCACGGCCCAAATACAGATCCCCCTAACTGCATCTGCAGATTCAGCGACATAGTCCTTATTTCCGATTTTACATTGTTGGTTGGTACAAGAAGTCAAGAAAACTATAAACAACATATTATATTAAGATTTTTATAACTTGCTTATGGTAAATTAGTTGCTGTATTCTTTCTTGAACTGAAGCCATTGTCCTTCCTCACTGGTCTGGAGGTTTTGTACCAAGAAACAGCGCAGGCAGATTTCAAGGTAGAAAGGCAGTCTAGGATACAAACTTGACAGGGACTTCCATCTCGCTAACCTCTGTTAATACTGGGTTGAAGCATCCATAGTCTTACTGTGTAGATTGACTGTGATTACTCTCGGAACATCAACACTTTGGTAATCCTGGACACTAATGACCTGTTGTATTAAATGAAAAGTATTGGCTTTGTCTGTTACAAACGATGTTGATATTTTTAATTTTAACAAAAGAAACCCAAGCTTATTTTTCTGGTTTTGTAAACAATTCTAGCCTGCATTTTCCATGTTATGAAAAGGTTTTCCTTTTTTGGACATTTTCTGATGTTTTTCAAACACAAGATTCCAAGAAATATCGAACATTCTCAGTTGTTATAGCATTAACAGTTTCACTTTGTAAGAGGAAAAATGTTTTTTTTCTTCAGTAAACCTGCAAAATTCTGTAAGGTGGAGAAACGTACATGCCACAAATGTTCACGATAAAATATTTGAATATATTTTTTGTTCTAAGAGAAGTTGTAGGCCCATCAATTTAATCGAGCTTTCTTTCTCAATCCATCAACCTATTTTTACAGTAAAATAGTGATATTAATTGATTGACCGTTTGACTGACTGATTGAATGGTTGGTTTGGTTGGTAGATTGATTGTTTTATTGGCATAGAGTTGTCTTTAGGAAGTAAAGTAGCTATACAAAGGAGATAGGAAGCCAGGTAAAGGGTTACGTTTTCAACTTGGTACAATGTTTTAAATCAGCTTGGATTCTGACTTGGGTATCCTAATGTCCCCTTTGGTAAAATATACTGTGCTGTTAAAAGAATATAACAACACGATGCTTTTTGTTGTGACATGCATATTTTATTTATATACTGGTACATGTACTATGATAAAACACTATTTTCGAGTATTTGGCTGAAGAAAATGTTGAACAAATGAAGTAGTATTGATACTTGAATTGCCTTTGGTGTTAGCATATGCAGAACAATTGTCTTGAGCCATTGTTAGTTGGTTTAAGTTTAGATGCGGAGGCGCGGGCTTTAGGATAATTGTGGTTTATAGCCAACGAAAATGAAACTAAATGAACAGTTTCTTAAACTTCTGCCGTGTCTTGTTTCTCTGTTTATCAGCATCTCACTTTGGAGTTCCTTTACTGTTCCTTTCTCAACCGCCTTATTAAAACTGATCGATTTGACTTATACTAAGTTCATCACGCGGCCAAACGGTCAATTTGATTATGACGTAATGGTGACTTTTCTGTAGCAAGAAGACGACGAGGAGAGCATCGATATCACAGCTGCAGCTGGAACGGCTTTGCGGTATCTAATTGCGTCAGAACTGGATGATATTAAACTGTTAAGGTATGTAGGCGCACCTGTTAGGGACTTGGAGATTCTAGGACGTGTCGGCCTCGAAGGTGTCTGTTGAAATTTTGCCCTCGCACTATTAACTACGGTAACCCCATTGCTTTGTTTGTCGTAGACGGCACTATTCCAGAGATTCCCACCCTCCCGTTTTGGCCGGAAACCTACCGTTTTCGACAATCAGTTCCGTTTATCAATTATGGCCTCCCCTTTTTCATTTAAAACTTTACCAGGATATCAAAGACAATTTTCCATTGGCTGTGATCTCAAAATGCAGGAAAAAGCATCTTAGAGGCCCTTGTTTGAAAATTTTTCAGGGGGGGGCATGCCCCCACACGCACATTCGGCGCTCGTAGTCAAAACCTCCCTTTTTTATTGTCACGGGTTGGAATCTCTGCTGTTCCCATACAGTCGATGTTTATTACTATCGGTATACTAAAATTTGTCGAACTGTTCCTTCAAGGGAGAAACTTAATGGAAATTACAGCAACATCCTGGTAAGTGTGCTCACAATCAGGAGTTTAAGTTGATTTATTGAATCTAACAGAAATAGGAGCACTTGTCAATGCGTAACAGCATCATTTGTGGAGTTCAAGCACGCTATTGGAATATTCAGATACATTGTTTCAAATTATGAAAATTCTCAACTCTTAATTTTTGAAATGTAACTAGCCCCAAACATTTCTATATTTCATCAGTGAGTCATTTTGGGGAGTTTTCGACAAATGGCTCAACCTTTAGAATGAAGAACATCAATCATTATTATCATTTGATTTATTTGTGCCTTTTTCTAACGTTTGTTCAACGTCGCTCCATTTCAACCAATCCATGCTGAAGTGGACCATCTGTATAAAATAGAAAACGGAGAAGTTTCAACTCTTCAAGCCGAGCAAATTGGTGGGTTATCAATAACTGGTTCATAATCAAACTCTTGGTTTTTTGTAAAATTATCTTTGGCAGTACAAGCGTTGAGGTGTTTCTTCCTAAAAGCCTAGTTGGATCAAAAACCTTATTCGCCACTCCTGAAACTAAAAGAAAACTAGGTCCGTCTACCCAAACGTTTCCAGAAGGCAGAGCTCTTACGAATGTTTTAGACAATTCGTTATTGGCAATCTTTCGAACACTATTGTTTTTGCACAATACACGTGACTGTTGTCCGAAGCTTCATCACGGACTGTACCCTCTAACGATTGTGTAGTGTTCGTATTTGTAGCATTGCTTTCTGGGACCGTTTGGGTATAGGCGGTTCCAGTCCTAATTTCATTTCTAAAGCGAGGAATTAGAAAATGGCTGTTTTCCTTTTTTTGGGTTGTGTTTGTATGGTATGCAACAGCTATTACACTGTCTCCTCTCTAACTCTCTGCGCAACTTTCATTGGCTTTATTTAATAGTGTGATATTTTGCAGCTTTTCAAAATGGCCACGACCGTTTTGTTTTTGGTTTTTGTAACAGAATGATTTGAAACCATGGCTGTCAAACGAACCAGATTTAACAGCAATACTTGCAGTAAGGAAGGAGTTGAAATCACTTAAATCCAAGTTAAGACATCTGCTAGCAGACAGGGCGGACTTGATGGAGGTACGTTGACAGATTTTTGGAAACATGCACCGTATTAGTTGTTGACCAGTTTGGATTGTGTTTTTTATCTTTTAGTTATTTTTTGTTAGATTTTCCATTTCTTTCTTTCTTAAAACAAGAGGCTATTAATAGCCTCTACTCGGGCCAAAATGATTAATTTCTTTATGCTTCAGTGGTCAGGATCTGACATGTTTTATGACAATATGTTGCCTAAAGCAAAGAAGTTTGCAGTCATTTCGCCATGTTGATCTAACAACTGAAGAGTAACCTCGTACATGTACTCATTCATAGTTTCCCATAGGGAACTTGCAATTCAGACGGTCCAATTCCTGTATAGTACTTCCTCGTTTGAACTGATTTCCTGTCACTTGGTGTTTTGATGGTCATATCTGAATCAGTTGCACTCAGCAAAGCACCCTGGTTTCACAAATTGAGATAAGTAGTGATGTAAGGTATCCGAGGAAAATTTGGCGTAACAGGCTCTTGTCAAATGGTATTTATAACTTTTGAACGAATAAAATGGAAAAAGTTAGAAAAATGATTTTAATAGTGCATGCACTGTTGTTGGCGTTTATCTAGACTAAGGCATAGAATTAAAAATCAGTATTTGAAAGAATATTTTTTTCGTTCGTTAGATAGCACGTAATTGTGTTTCCTATATTAATATATTGTGTAAGTTACATCTAGTCAGATGCGCCAGGTTTAGCAGAATCACGTAACAAACCATGACGTGCAGCGCAGTCAAGTACAACACAGGCGCACCTATTACTCTCAGAGCCCTTACGACTGGGTTTCCCCGAAAGTTTAACAGGAAAAGAAAACATATTATGTGCACCACCCATATAAGAATATTTAAGCCAAACAGCAACGATATATATACAGCTATTTCATAAAAAGGTTGCCATAGTCAATAGTTGATACTGGAACCGAAGGGAACTGTGGGGTTTCAAGGAGCACACAATGTATAGACCGTATGCATAATACGCGCCACTGACCATGAACAAAAACGTTGAGTCGAGGCTGGTAAGGCAGAAATACAGCAAATGTATGAGAACCTGGAAACCGACCTCGACATGAAGTTATTGTTTTTGGTCAGTGGGGCGTATTATGCATACGGTCTATTACCATATTAGCATTGACTTTGCTTAATGTAGAGTATGGGATTATCGTAATACAAATATTAAAACTGCCATCAGTGTCATTATACCTTACTACTAATTGTTAATGTACCCAAAGTTCCTTTCAGTTCCAGTATCAACTATTGAGTTATAACAGTCTTTTTTGAAGTAGCTGTACAATTTGTATAAAACAGTACTGTATTTAATACTTATAATAAAGGTAGATCATGGAAAGCTAACTTTGCAATAGAAGAGAAATAAAAAAAAACTGGCGTTGAAATAGAAATTAAATACAAATCAGTGGCTCCTGAAACAATAACTGTCAATAAAGTTTGGCAATGTAATGTGTAAAGACTGCTTTTATGCAGATGGTCTTCTCTTCAGATTAGCGGAAACTCCCATAACACATCTGTACGTACGTTGCAAGTAACGAGCGCTGGATATGGATTCGAAAAACCTTGATATCCGTATCCATATTCAAACCTATAAAGATAAATACTGTATATTGCGAATTTTGAGTTTTAATTGATACTAGTAGCTCGAAAATTCTTAAATGTTACGAGTGTTCAATAAAGTCGTGGTGGTTTGTTACACTGACAGGGAGAAGACCCAGAAGATGCAGACAGACTTGCAAAGGTTCGTTTTGTGTGTCATTGAAGAGTCCAAGATGAAAAAAAACTTGTCTCCTGATTGTCCTTACAACAATTCCAGCCTTTACAACATATGTGCCATCAAAACAGCAACTCTTTAACACAAACAACCAACACAACTGCCCGTTAATCAACCTCATTACTGTATTACATTGTACTTCTCTTGGAAGACATGGGAGAGGATCACTCAAAGATTAACTTTTTGAAACCATATTTGTGTGCTTTGTTTTAATCTCGGTTGTTTGTCTTAAGGTCTTGTGAAGTGTAATTTTCTCCCCAGGTGTCGATAGTTATATTGTAACGAAACTAAAAACTGTGCAGCCGCACTTTTAGCCCAGTGGATCTATTGGGGTGGGGGCATTGGGGCCGGTGCTCCCCCATTTCGTTGCCCAAGAACTGATAGAAACACAACAAAAGTATTGACAACACGGAGATGTTTATAACTCACTAAGTAATTATGATCTTCACCAACTGTTGTGTCGAGGCCCGTTTACACTATCAACGTTTAATGCAAGTTTTGTCGCAGTTTCCCATGAATATTTCTTGCACTCGCTCTGTTACTTCCGAAAGTATATGTAAAGTACCTGTAATTTTCGTGAATTTGAGTACCAGGAAACTTAAAGATTTTGAACAATCTCGAAACTTGATACAACGTGGCGGTGAGAAAAATTGCAGTGGAAATTGCGACAAAAGTTTTCAGTGTAAGCGGGCCTTTATAGTGTTCGTGTGTGCGACTCAGCATTTTAGCTTCTAAAGCAAGTAGTAAACTAATATTTACAAGAGCTTTATTTTGAGCAAGTGATATTATTAGTAAGAACCAAACTGGCACTATTCGTAAATCCACGGACACATGTAACAACCGCACAGGCTCTAAATGGATAGTTTTACATCGACACTAATCTTGCTTATTTTTAATAAAAATTGCAGGTCGAGGAGGAGATTAAAACTATTCAAAGAAAGATGCACCCTTATTTTTCAAAGGAACACAGTCATTTGGTAAGTCAAGGTCAAGGTGCGGTTGCTAATCAGAATGGTGCCGAATTGCGAGGAACCCCTGACAGCAGCTATATATTTGTTTCGTACTTGAGCTTGGAGCGAAACTTGCAGCAAGTTGGAGTAACCTGTATATGGCGATTTTCATTTGAACTTCAAAGCGTAATAGGCGCTTTGGAGTTTTGATTGGTTCTTTGAACACACGTGGCAAACACAGGTGCTATTTTATTGGATTTTGGAACATGTTCATTTGACGTTGTGCTTTGAGTTTGAATTTGATTTGTCCGGCGCCAACAAAATAGTATTCGTAGTATTCGCAAAGTGAATCGCGTAGAAAACTCTAAAACATTCAAATATTTTCTTACGTTTCTGTTACTGGTTTTATAGTGTGTGCGGTTGTTGAAATGGAAAAAAATATATAATTCGTAAAGATAAACGCTTTTTCATCAACAAAGTGTCGTCATGCCGTTCTCAAATGAAAAAAAAGATAGCATTTGTAGTATTTGCCAGGTGTATCACACAGTAACTGTATACTTATTAAAGATTTTCCGGTGTTTATATTGTATTACTTTGCCAGCAAACGAAAACAGGCGAACCGATTAGTTTATTTGGTTTTTCGAGCCAACAAAGTTTGTTCTCAATAGACTATGAACAAACAGCTGCAGTTTGTAAGCCTTTGTGTAACTAGAAATGCGATCAGTTTGACAGAAAACAACTTAAATGTTGCTGTTTTTTTTCTTGGTATTGGCAGACGAAACGAGACTTTCAAGGTCAAAGGAAAATCGCTCTGTAAGCCATCACGCGCCTTGACACCAGATTACACGTACCTTTTTTTTAGTTTGTGAGTTCTTTCACGCCCCGTGACAGAACAGCCAGAGACTGGACCAGTCAAATGATATAAACAAGAATCTTCACTATATAAGAAAGGAATGGCCAATTCATTCGCACCAGTGGTCGACACTGGCCATTTCGATGTCTTTTACTTAATGCTTATTGCGTGAAATATTTAAAATAAAGTTTCTGATTGCGGCAATTAAAGTCAGATCTTCCAAGATGGAGTAAAGTTACAAAGTACCAATAGAAGCCATTACTGAACTCTGACCCTTGACTTCGTTATTATTTCTTACATGTAGAAACTCCATTCTCGAAAAAGGAGTATTTTAGAAGAGAGGACAACGCGCCAAGTTGTCGTAGCTGCAAAATTTGAATTTCAAACCCTTAAGCAGAAAAGATAGGGTATTAGCTTTTAACACCAGGAGCTCTTGTTTTACCTGTCTCCATAGATGGATACATTCTATCGACTTTTTGGTACACCTCAAAACCTTTCTAATACAGCACGTTTTTGGAGATGTTTCAGTTCGGCATCTCAGTGGGATTGGAAGCAGGTCTTGAATGTTCTTGTTTGTGTTACAGGGAATACTGGCAGATCTTGCAGCAGGCCACTTTCCTGAGCTGCCACTCAAGTACCAAGATCTCGCTATTACCACCTTCATGGTCAGTTATTGGCGTTACTGTGTATCTGGGAAATAATAAATGCCTGTGAAATGATGATCCACAGCTTTGCTGGCACTAAAATAGATGATCAGTTTTAGGCATTCGGAGAGAGACTAGGAGGTCTTATTATACCTTTTTTCAGTATCCTTCCTTATTATTCTTTATTTAAGGAAAAGTTAAGGTTTTAGTTCCTTATAAAATTGTTCTCGATTTACGTTCATTCAGATGCTGGAGTTGTTTATAGAATCGTCCAGTCATTTGCAGCTATTTTGGTTTAAGTTTGAAGAAGGGCGAGTGAGCTCGTGGTGTGCGTGGAGTTCCAAACGCTGCAGTCATAATTGTTTGACAGTGTACTAAAAAACCAATATATCGTGTTAAAAGTGAATGGTGTACCGTGTTTGCTGTAGGAAACTGATGGTCTGGTGAAAGCTGGCCGAGAAGTTGATCACTACCCTGGTTCTGGCTCAGACTGGCATTCAGAACTGAAGACTGAGTTTCAAGGCAAAATGTGCCTGCTTAAGGTATTTGAAACCAGCAACTTATTAAACTGCGATGTAATTGTTGTTTACTTCAGTTGCTTCTAACTTACAATGGAGTTCTACCCTTTAGATACTCGAGGGAAACAGATATTATTAATAGAAAGCATGAGCGTGCGATGCTGTAGAATTAAAATGTTTTACAACGGTGTCTAAGGGGAAAGGATCACTAGATCAAGATAAAATATAGCAAGAAATATACTGTCCACATGACTTGATTTACTTACTTAATTACTTGTTTGTTTGCATGCTCATTTACTTACCTACCTACTCACTTACATATTTTTGTACTTACCATCCTACTTATTTACTTACTTACTTACTTACCTACTTACTTGCTTTTTTACTTAACTACTTACCTACTAACTTACCTACTTATTTGCTTTTTTACTTACTTACTTGCTTACTTACTTACTTACTTACTTACTTACTTACTTACTTACTTACTTACTTACTTACTTACTTACTTACTTAC
>JAOBYE010409310.1:0-11207 GCA_025403585.1 Parazoanthus swiftii
GCTTTAATTTAAGGTCCAACTGACTACTGGCGCCTCTGTAGCGTATCATAGGATTCAAAACTGGCATTCAAGAAACATTGAAGGACTGATATCAGTAATTCTTTGAAGGATACTGATGTCCTTTTTCAATTGTTGTTATTTGCTTACCTTTCGCCCATTCAAACTCACACCAAGTGTTTCTAACTTCGGTTAACAATTTAATTTGTTTCTTTTTATTTTGCTTTGGTATAACATTTCGTAAACGAAATCAGCTTGTCGAAGGTTGTGCTTGATAAAACAGCTTGAACTATGGGCTGCTAAACTAGTTATTTTACTCTTTCTATGATCCTCTATTATACACATAGGTAACTGGTTAAAGTATACAAACCTTTTGGATAATCTTTTTTTCTTGACGTAAAGCTCCGTAGCCTAGAACTAAACGTGCTGAGATCTCCTGAATTGTGTCTGATCAATGGATGCGTGTGGTCGTCTAAAGGTGAAACAAGTTAGTTGATTGGTGAGGTATACTTTAAACGAATCAAATGTTCAGTTTTTTGCTCCGTGTAACGTAATATGTCCCATCTCTATCCGGCAAGATATTGTTTCTCATGAAACTATTATAAGAATTTGAGCTGAAAAGATACCAAATCATCAGTTAGAACAACACAATTTGTCTGTTTTTGCCATTATAGGTTCATATTTTCATCGTTTTAAGAACACTATTTCAAGCTGAACTCCATACAACCACAAGATTAGTACCGTAATTGTATGAAACTAACATAACATATTTCTGTAGTTACTTCATAATTACTTAAAGTGGTTTCGCGCCGTTCATGTTGCTTCAAAGCGAAACAGCTGAAAAGGAAATTCAAATGCTTGTTTGCGAAAGGACATCAAACTATCAACACTTGCATCTTTTGCTGAAAACGTTGTAATAAATGAGTTCCACTTGTGGAGTTAAATTATAACAGATCTGTTACAAAGCACTCCAAATTATGAGAAAAACAAAAGAAAATGACTTATCGGAGTTGTTTTAGAAGCAAAATCCTGACCTATACCCCTTAAAAACAAAACAGAATGCAAGATCAAGATAATTGCATTTTCAGTGATGTGATTCATTTGCCGTGATTTGCACAGCTCGTACTATGTAATCTGGGTTGGGTAGGGGGTCGAACTGAACAAGAACGACAGGTGTGAATCAAATCAAAGGCAATTTATAAATATGTGCTGATTTATCAAGCTTCACAGGCAAAAACTTACCAATATTTACTTTAAACTTAAAAAGAAAACAAAAAAAACACACGTCAATGACTGAAGAACCTTATCATATTGTTCTCAGTCACGTTTCGTACAGTTTACACGCGACGAACCGCAGCTGGTGGCAAAATCGAGGCGTGGACAGGAACACGTGGGTGGGTTTTGCATTTTCAGGCACCAAGAAATATCAAACTGTAGCCAAAATAATCCGCCCAAAATTGGTAAAATTTGCATCGTTTCTGCTCCATGTCAAGAAGTAGTAGTAGTAGTAGTAGTAGTAGTAGTAGTAGTAGTAGTAGTAGTAGTAGTAGTAGTAGTACTAATATAATAATTATATTAATAATAAAAATAATATTCATAATCATAATATTTATAATACTAAAATAACGATGTTAACAAAAGCAACAGCAACGACAAACATGATGGTGGCGATGGTTCTTAAGGTGATAATCATAATGATAATTAAATTAATAAAGCGTTTTAACTTATACAATCTGAAAGATAACTGATTCGGAATCAAAGACCATTATTGCGTCATTCGAAATTTCAAGAGAAAGAAAAAGACAATAAGGTCAGGGACGGGAATGAACATACAGGCATGCATAAATAGAGAAACAAATTGCTTCTGACCTCTTGGCCTTTAGGCCTTCAGCTGGGAAAACCATTTTTTAAATATATTTCATGTATGTTCCAAAACTGAACATGCCATTCACAATAATGTTCTGATAAGAAGCCAAGTGAGAATTTTCTCGACGTTTAATGGCAATCTAGCTCTCTCCGGTGGCTAGAAAAACAATGACATGTACAACAAATGTAAAAGGCTATAGACTGCATGATATGTAAACCCGGCCCCAAATTGGTAATCTAAGTAAAGCAAACAAACACTAAGATATATACTTGATAAGTCCTAATACTAAAAAAAAATATCAAGACACTGCTTTTAAAGAATTGTAGTTTGCAAGAACTGAGTCAAGCGTGCAAGGAAATCATAGACATATCAAAAAATTGCAAACGCTGTGATATGTCTTGTCAATTTTTCAAAAGTGCGAGTGTTAAAGTGTGTTTTAAAAGGTTTGGCCAAATGACAAATGTTTAACTTCCCTTCTGTCTTATCAGTGTTGAGAAATAGTTTTTATATAAAAGTTTACATTAACATGAATCGGAAACAAGCAGCCGAAGCATGTTAAACCAATGGACATGGCACCAACTCTAGTCTTCGTGGCTCTTAAAAATGGATAACTAAAAGGCATGTACTTGGCTTTGGCGTATACTTTAAAGCAACTCTCCGACTAAGTTTTCTACAACAGTCGAATAATCCATTTGCCAATTGAATGGCTCAACTATGTTTCATCGATCGCAGGTCAACAGATAAAGATCAAGAAAAGCTGTCAAAACATATTTAAAAAGCTTTTACTCTTTGCTTTTGGTATATACATACAAGTATATGTTCCGTTCGCTAAGTTTTTTTATTATTACGCTGTAGATATCACATTGCAAGTAATGTTAAGTTTATTTTGCAAAGTGTTTACTTTGATGAACTGTAAAAACAAACCAAGTCACAACTCAACCCGATTTGTCAAGTGTTTTGTTTAAGGAACCCGTGTACCTTACGAAATGGTCTCATGATTTGTTGCCAGTGAGCTCAGTGAATTTCATGCAGAAATTTTCATTTAACGGAAGTTCTGTCTAATAACTGTGTTGTCGTGTTCTCTGGCCTTCTCTCGACGTTGTCTATGACCGGCTAACTAACTCAACTAACATTGCGAAGGAACTTTCGGCTTAATCTGATCTTAGGGGGACAAGAATCAACGTGCATCGTCTGCTATATGAGTTTAAAATATACTTTAGGAAGCTACATTCGTTCTTAGTTTCGAGCATCAACTTTTTGAATAAGAGGTCCTACTGAAAAAAATATCCTTTTCTCGTGCACAGAGTACCTCGACAGTGTCATCATGATTGCAGCAATTCACATCACTATAAAATTATTTATTTTTGATAGCCGATCCGTGGTATCGAGACGGAAAATGATTAACTACAAGTAAAGTGTCACAGTTCAAATATTACTAAGACACAGATGATGGACTTTGATGACTAACTGATGAACAGTCCAGCCAAATGGCTCTATGAAGTATTGCTTGCGTGATTGAACGCAGATGTAATGCTATGATATGATAAAGCAAGAGAGGTTTACTGGCTACAAAAATTTACGGGTGTCACCAGACACCCCCTTTCTCCTTAAGTTTTTTTGTACCTCAAACTTGTGCCGTTCTGACCACTTGTTAAAATAAACTTATCTCTTGGCTTTAACCCCTAGAAGCCTCGTGGGGGGGAGGGGGTCAAATTGACTCCCTCGATTTTTCGACTTTAACTTTTTCCTTGTTGACCGTTTGTTAATGCTTCTTTGATGCTAAAGAGATGACGTCACAGCTGATTTTGGAATTTCCCTCATCACAGTTGCCATGGAAACCAACTAGAAATGACGTGACTACGCTTAAGGTGGCTCCAAACTGTTTTTCATTTTGCTGTGCCACTGAACTTTACGAAAGATTTTTGACATTTGATTGCATTTTGCAGAAAAACTAGTCCGTGAATCTCCATTTTTATTGCACCAAAATTGCAGTTATTTTAAAGAAAGTTTCAAAAAATTCTGTCGAGACGGTTTGGCGCCATTTTAACATCTCAAAATAATAAGGTGGTGCAAAAACTTCTTGTCAGAATTTTTTTTAAAACTTCTTTAAATGTGCTCCTTAGCGAGCAAACTATTTTGACGCAACAAAAAAGGAGGTTCACCGACTAATTTTTGTGTAAAACTTGAGGCCTCGTCAAGTAACCATGGCAACCAAAATGTCTGTGGGAGTACAAGGGTTGATAAACTGAAAAATTACTGTAGCATCAGCTCTTAACAAGTACCAGTTATCTTTTACTATAGACAAGTAAGCTTTTCATAAAGTTCAGTGGCAATGTAAAATGGAAAACTGTTTTGAGCCACTTTAATTGAAAGTACAAAGGAAGCTGTGTGATCAAAAGTGGCGAATATCATGCCAATCGGTTTAATTACGACGAAAGTAAAGGGGGCTCCAATTAACCCCCGTCCCCCCTCGTGTGTTCGTGTGTCTTCATTTTTAAGCCTTCCAGGGTTAGCTTTACAATTTTTTGTTAGTAAAAACTATCATATAATTTGCAATAAGTTTTTTATTATTTATTTTAGCTTATAAAACTACGTGGTTTACTTGCCAGCTTTGTTCATGTGAATCTAGCCAGTTAGAAGGGATCAGTTTGAGAGTAGCTCGGCAAAGTTTTAGCATTTTCTTAGAAATTTTTATGTTTGGAGCAACGTCGTTAGCTCTTGAGGATCTCAACGTTTATGCCATCATTGTCTTTTTTGAATTTCTGACAACTTTCATTGGCTTTGGAAGAGAGAAAACACAAATACATCAAAGATTTTTACTATAACAGTTCAGATATCGAAAATAGTAGTATAGGTGACTAACATTTTAAAACTGAACTGTTTCTAATTATGTTTCACTTAGTTTCTTGATAAGTCTGGAAAACATCTAAACCTTTTTCTATAGTTGATCTTATTTACCTTCTTCATGTACACAAATTTCTGTAATGTTGTTTTTTACTTATTCTTTTTTGTATCTAATTATAAAATATATACCCTAACACTTTTGCTACATAACTTCCTAAAACATGTTTTGACTATAGATAGCTAAATGGCTTGTATAGCCCTCAAACGCTCTTTCCTTTTAGCTTGCACCATACAACAAGTTTATATACATGGATCAAATTTTTGAATCATTGCCTGTCCAACGCAAAAATCCAGTGCAATTTCTGTTAAATATTCTGTTTTGAAAACTTTACCAGTACCACAGTTTTCAGAATTAAATCCTCAAATTTTTGGCTCTTACAGACTTTGACCTGTTCTTTCCTTTTTCGGCGTTTACAGTCTGCTACAATCAGGTTTTCAAAAGTCTATTGTCTCTGACAGGAAGCTATAAAGAACAAATTTTAGTTGTTGGAGTCAGTTACCAACTTGATCAACTAGAAAAGCCTGCAATCAGCACATAAAGGCGGACTGACGATGGAGGTCGAAGAGGCAAGACTCGATTGTAAACACGTTTTAAAAAACGCTTATTCCTGATCGATTTCCTGATTGTTATTTCACGGTCTTGCACACGCTCACTAAAGGTTCATTGACTAGAAAACTAAGTTTCAAGCCAAAATATCTATTAATAGGCACAATCCCAATACTGATAAGTATTTTTGACAGGAAATTGGTACGGATGGGTTGATTTAGGCAGTGTGTCTTTCTTTTAACGGATAATCTCGATTTGTGTCTCGGACCGGAACGGCAAAATAACAAGATAATAAAAAGCTTTTTAAAAAATTGAAACGTATCGAAGATTGATCAAAAGGTCTTTGGTCTTTTTTTTCTTTTAAAATCATTCTGACAAAAAAACATAATAAAGTTTAACTTCTCAAAAAAGAAAATTCATTGATTCCGTCTTTGGTTTGCAAGCAGCATTTGCCTAGCTAGTTACTTTCAATGGAACAATCAAGTTCTAGTTAATAACTGTTGTGGCAACAGTCATTTCACAGCATGTCCGCCCTTTTCAAAAAAGTATAAATTTCTTTAAATTGACAAAAGCACGTACTTTCATGCTAAAATAGGATAATATTAAACAATTAAGTGAAAAATGGCAAAGTTGAACACGTTTTCCAAAAAGAAATTGGTGTCTTGTTGAAAATACAACTTCTATAAATACTTGTGTGCATGATGTCACCCAATTATGATGATGTCATCCAAACAACGTCATAGCACGGGCTTTTTGAAAGTCAAAATACCCCCTCCCACCTCCCCCTTGTTCATTCGAGGTTTATAAGCCTTCGGGCAATTAACCTCGGCTGCTGCAAGATAAGAATCTACCCGGTATGTGATAACATGAGCTAACACAATGGGCCAGATATTGATCGCATCGTTTGTAAAACCTTAACTATTGTGTCTATTCTAATTAGACCGAGTCGCGAGGAAAGGAAAGAACGAGCCAGACACTTTTTGAATCTATACTTACTAACTTCAGTATGTACAAAACTTCTTCTTGCAACATGAAGGCAGCTTCACGCATGACCAGCACATCCATATAATCACAGCGAATCTATTTCCATATTGAGACTGAGAAAGCGTTTAATTTAGTGTTTCGTGATGTATGTACAAACGTTTTCCAGGAATCGTGATTTATTCTGTAGTAATTGAACTTATTCATGATTCACTGGCAGTACGTTGCTGATCGCTATTCATGATTCCCTAACTCCTAAATTTAAGTTGATGATTTCCGCTCGTCTTTCGGACATGATTAATGGTTCCGCTTCAATCCCAGCTATCTACCGTGAAATAATACTGAAAATAGAGCACACGAAACAGCGAGCATATTATTAATGTTTTAAGGTACTAAAATATTATCATTTCTTCCCCATGTTAGCTGTGCACTTCAACGTTTCTCTTTTACTAGTAGAGCTAAGATTACTCTCATTAGTAATTGAGCAGATTAAATTCATCGATTGTCATTCTTTCAAAACGGCCTCTTCAGCGACTACAGATTGATTGCATGACTAAGCTTCATTCAGTCGTTGTTCACTAAACACAAACACAGAGAGTATTACTTATGATATTTTTTACTTACTGGTTCCACATCAACTGAGACACATAAAAAGCGTACTAATTCACAAAAACAAACTAATTAACTAATAAGGGAGCCGAAACATAGCAGAAAACATCGAGATAACTTGAATGCTGTTTTCGTGTGCCATGACATTCAGTTTGGAATGGAAACTTATTGTTCCAAACCTCTTGGTATCATTAAGACTTGGCAAATAACAGGCAACCAGTTAACACTACTACTAAATAAAAGTGATTTACGCTTTTTTCTTTATAACAGCAAACTTCAAAAAACACTGACTGGGCTCATAATAGCTCAAATCATTTTAAGAACATACAAGAGAAAATATAGAACTAGTTGTTGCGGGAAAAAGGCGTAATATAATGTTTCTGCGGCCATAAAAATCCTTTCGAATCCTTGCTGTACACATACCTACTAAGGCCAGTAAATCGCGAAGTTTCAAAGTTGCATTTATATAAGTACATGTTTTAAAGTTGCTGTAACAACCATAACGCGAATTGTAAAGCTAAGAAACAAAAAAAGGTGACGATAAATTAGGATTCAACTTTACCTACATCGTTTTCCGCATTTATTTTTAGTGGAAATCGGCTTCAAATCAATTTAGGCAGGTTGAAAACAGTAAAAACTTCAATCTCTCTTTCCCGTGGTTTCCCCTGAAGTGCGGCCAATACTAAAGAGTAATTAGAAAAATATATTTCCCCCTCAATAAAAGGCTTTCTTTGCAAGTTTACAGTTCTTTGTCAAGTGTGCCTATTCAAGTGCCAAGAAGATCGTTTCAATGCAACTGTCAATGTTTAAAGTCTAGCTAGCTAGCTCCATAAGGTTTAACCGCGCTACAAAGTGTTCCAATTTTTATAACAGTTTTGCTTGACGTTAACAATATATTATAGTCATTTACCAGCTCGTGAGAAGGATTAATGTTCTTCGCTTGTAACCGGAAATAGTGTTTCGTATCATGTCAGTTAAGCCGACCACATTCTCTTTGGAGTTGCTACAACAGTTTCCATGCAGCCAAACAAATATGTGATTGTTAAGCTACCCGAATTTAAGTTTTCATAAACTATAGTTAATGTCATTACTCACCTGTAAAAAACAGTCTAACGACTTTAAAGCAGATTAGCCAACTTTTTTGACCAAATAACTTGTTTCTTGCAGGTTTGAACAGATCCTTCTTTCCGAGTGCGTGCTGGAACAACGATAGTGTGAAAGGAAGACAAGCCTTTGCGACTGATTTTAACAGCAGCTTTGTTTAGTTTTTGTCATTAAGTTTTGGCCCCCGGACAAACCCGTTCAGTAAATCTTTTGTCTAATGAATGTAAAATGCTCAAGAATTGCGTAGGATCCTAATATACTTCCAAATTCTTTTTTTTCAATAGCGGGAATGTGTTAATAGGTGTCAATGTCAAGAACTATATGGGTAGTAATATTGCCTTGGTACATGTATCAAACACAATGAGAATCAATGATGATAACAATGTCAACCACAACACTTGTGTACTATTGCCTAATATTAACGCAACACACCACGCAACACTCAAGTTCGTGCAAATGCCGTGGTTTTTTATCGATAAGCTGAGACATGCTACATCGAGTGCAATATTAAAGTGAAGGATTTCGGAACTCGTTATAATTCCGCTAAGCTGTAAGAAGCCTAGTTGCTGTCTGTGGGAAAACTCGAACAAGACACTTTTCAAAAGTATATAACATATTTATTTTATACATTTATAGGTCTTAACACATTTACAAATAATTAATTAAATAAACAAGCAAATCTTAATTAGAAACCAAAAAGCTAAGCCAGGAGAGTTAGTTTTATACGCTGAATTAGTCCCCCGCGGACTATTTATTTGGGGGGAAATTGAGTACGCATTTTAGTGTTAAAGTTGTTAGCCCGTCTTTTGATTATGGTATGTTAACTTTAATTGAACTCATCAGTGTCCATACTCATTTTCTGTTTATATAATATAGTAATGCTTTTTAGTATGAATTCAAATTCCGAACTTAGAAATAGCCTAATGATTATGAATGTAGAGATTTTGAAAAATGTCGTCGCTTTATCTCTGTGAAGCATTTAATTATGTGGGCGTGGTTAATTGATGGATGGGAGTATGGACTTTAATGCAACAATGAATTCTTGTGAAAACAAACTCCCCAATTTCTATTGTTTTTAATAAAAAAAATATATGTGTCACACTCAGAGATAAGAAAAGTTCTACCCCTTGTACTTCCCGTTGATGCTCTGGTACGATGTCAATGAAGTTATAAATATTTGAATTTTATTCAACCATAGCTGCAACTTTGGTCTTATTATAAATGTTACAGATACTGTCGCTATAGTGTGTCATACTTACAGTCGAAAGCTAATGTGCAAGTCTTGGCAAGTAGCATGGAGTGATACTTATATTATTGCTGCGAGCAAAGCCAGTAGCGACATATTTCAGATGGTCTCCCTGTGATCTCACTCGAATGCCAGAAAATTGGAGCATGCGGTTGATTTGAGCCGGCACACTTATGTCATTCATGCATAGCAGCGTTTCTAAAATAATTCAGAGCCTGGAGTTAATTTCTGAACGTTTCTTTGCACGATATTTTATATTAATAGAAGAACTTTAAAGCACATGCACGTGCTGGAATTTGTTGGTGGATCTCGTATCTCATGTACATGCTGGAATTTGGTTTTTGACAAAGATTTTATGAGCATCTTAGCACAGCCGGATGGCCAACACAGCACTCAATCGCCAGCCGTTTAAAATCGTAAGTAGAATTTATAGAAACCCGAAGTAAAGATTTACTTCGAAAACTTGAAAACAGATTTCAGTGTGCTAAACTGTCCCCTGAGTACAAGAGCACCACTCAAGCTCAACATCCAACAGAATTGAAATCGAGTGAAGCAAGGTTGCGAGTGACTTTGTTGTTTAGAGGTTGAGTTGTGAGTAAAAGAGCCAATCAATACATTTACTTAATAGACGGGCATTACAAGATTAATAAATGTGTATATGTTTTTACGTTCGATTGAGCCGCCAGTTAAGAGCCAATCTTTGTTTACATCAATGATGGGCATTAGAATAAGTGTCCATTGCGTGGGGCTTCGCTGTTTGTATGTTTCATTACTTTGTACCTGATTTGTACGTTCGATTGAGCCGTGAGTAAAAGAGCCACTCTTTATTAACATCAATGCATGTGCTCAATAGACGGGTAATCTTTCTCAGATGGGAACTGGGGATCGATCAACAAACAAATCTAACTTTTCTGCCCTGTTTTAAGTCTTTGGATTGGAACAATACCGAGTTTGCTAAAATTTTAAGTCTCTCGGTATTTGTTTTGAATTTATCAGCAAAAAAAGTATTTCTCGTGGCTACTTTCCTACGACTTTAAAGTCTATTTGTTCATCTTTTCTTTGATAATAATTTCAAAGGCACACAACAGACAGGATCAGCCGAGCGAATTACAACTAAGATTCCTTACCTTCTATGTTCAGCATTGCTTTATTTTATCAAAAATCAGTTGAAAAATTAAAAAAAGAATGGCAATAATTTTTACATAAAATGTAAACTCGGTTGTGATGGAAACCGGTGACTGAACATTTTTCTAATGAATGCAATACTTTCAAAGGTCAAGGTAGAGAGTTGGGGGGAGAAGAGGGAGGTGTGCGGAGGGAAGAGAGAGGTACACATTGGGAATAAGCGCTTTAGGGATGAGTTTACTATTTTAACTATTAAAACGGTTTATTGATCTGGCGTGCATGCATGTGGGGGGGGGGGGGAGTATAGATTGGCGTTAAGATTGAGAAAGGTTTGCTTTTTTGTACTGAAGAACTTTTATTACTTGATAACACTGTTATTATCCAAACTGTGCATCTTTCTAGCCCTTGTGGATTAGTTATGGTTTCATGTAGAGGAAGAACGGCCTATAAATAAAGCAATATTCAGCTTGCCAAACCAAAATTTGAATAAAGAATATGTTAAATTTTTATTACAGCTTCAACTTTTCTTTCATTTTTTTGCATTTAACTTTAAAAAACTTTAATCTTTATTAAGTTTCAAATAGCAAAGCTAATCCCAAAACTGCTCAGATGTTGGCGTAACTAGCAAAACTCAGCAAAATTCAGCAAAACTCTGACAGGTGGGTTCGAAAAGAAAGAAAGAAATATTATTGTCATCTAATTTGTAGATGAAGTGCGGTGACAAAAAACATAATAAATATTATTTTTGTATGGCTGACTGATTTTGCGTGCTGTGATTGGTCAATTTCAGGTCCGTAAGCAGCCGTAAGGACCCCAAGTTCTGAAGC
>JAOBYE010409421.1:0-14186 GCA_025403585.1 Parazoanthus swiftii
TGAAAACTTGTTGCAATTTTCTCGATTACTCAAAACATAGGTTTTAGAGCGTACATTGGATCTATTTACAAGTGCTTGAAATGCCAGGAAGCAGATTATAAACGAAAAAAATTAAGGAGCTCAAGAAGGAGCGTGCTGCCGCCATGTTGTCACGTCATCACGAAAATGTGGAAATGTGGAAATGCATTATTACTCTCCTGGTAAAGATTTTTGTAGAAAGTCTCTAACTCATTTTTATATTTCTTTTGGGATTGAGATAAGTTTATTTTCCTTGTTATAAATTCTCCTCACACAGCTTTTCTTCCTGTTATGGTTTTTTAAGTTCAAAAAGTATTTGTTGTTTTTTTCGCCTTCTTCGTACCACTTTATTCTAGAGCGTAGAATTGTCCCCCTTGTTATAAAATCATACATTTTCTCGTATTTAAGTTTTCCAATTTCCAACCGTTTTATATTTTCGGCGTTGGGTTCAAAAGCAACTTTTTCTTTTAAGTCTTTGAGATGAATTTCAACTTCCTGTAAAGATTTTCGTTTTTGTTTACCATTTTCTTTCCCATATCTCATTGTTTCTTGCCTAATTTTGTATTTTATGATGTCCCACAGGACTCTCTTGTCTGTGATATCTTTGTATTCATTAAGCCATTGTGGATACTTATAATGAATCATTTTGACAAAATTTGCATCTTCTACAAAGCTCGAGTTAAATTTCCAATACGATGGCCCATGTTTATAGATTTCAAAGCTTTTCAAATTCAATGTTATTGCCGAGTGGTCAGATTTGATAGAAAGTATAATATTTGCTTTACTTACTTCGTCTTGCAGATTGTTGCTTAGCAGCCAGAAATCTAATCTTCTTTGAATGAAAGGGTTTTTTTATCTCCATGCAAATCTTTTAGATACTGGATTCCTGATCCTCCAGATATCGATTAAATCATATTCAGACTTAATTTCCTGGATTATTTTGACGCTGTCTTTAATAGATGGTTTTCCTCCTGAACAGTCTTAAATCAGTCTCAAACGTTGCATTGAAATCTCCGCCAATTATTATATTAATATCTGGGTCTACGTCTAATTCTACTATGCGACGTTTTATTTCGGAGAAGTCTAACTGCTCCTTCACGATATTTGGTGCATATAAGTTTACCAATAAGAATTGCGAGTCTTGAATTTCAGCATTCATGTTTATGAAACGGCCGTTTTTGTCAATGACGACCTTCTTTGCACGAAATTCTAGATCCTTTTTTGTTAGTATAAGCACGCCTTTAGAATGATTAGAACCATGGCTAAAGAACATATCTCCTTTCCATTGATATTTCCATTCATTTTCAATTTCGAGGGTACTGTATGTCTCTTGAAGAAATATAATATCAGCATTTTGTTTATTGATCCAAGTGACGACTGCTTTCCTTCTCGCAAAATCTCTTAGTCCTCGAACATTTAAGGAGAGAAACTTTAGATCTAGGTTATTTGAAAGCATCATAATTCCTGGTCTTTGATATTTCCTGTATGAAGGCTGCATAAAGTATTGTTTTTGTTATAACGCGGTTCATAGCACTTATAAATACAAATGATTGGCCAAACATCAGTGAATACATAGGTTTAACAACAAATAAAACAATTAGAAAAAACAGTACAAATATACCAAACCTGGATTATCAGTTAAAAACACAAGTACGTGAAGGATATGCGAAAACTGCGTTACTTTTCTATGGGGGTTGCTTGAGCTGTTGAGGCTCAGACTTCTGGTGCGGCTTGAGACCTTGTAGAGACCCGATGTTTGGAAACTGTCCCTATAAACATTAGTTCATAATGCTGCCGTAGAACGGGAGGTCAATAGTTTTTGTTCCTCTGTAAATTTGACTGTTGATGATAAGTTTGTCGACTCTGAAGAACGCTTTTTTCATAACGGGGTACAAAGTTTTTCTGATTTCATCAGAGATCGCTATCTTGGTTCCATTCAGATTCTTAACAAACTTCCACAACTCTTTCTGTTGGTAGTATGTAAATTTTGCAATGATGGGTCTTGGATTGGAACGACTTGTTGCTTTGGTCCCGATGCGGTGTACTCTTTCGAAGAACATCTCTTCTGGCTGCTTGAGGTTCTCCTTTACTAATTTTCGAAGAATTTCTTCAGTTTTGTAAGAAGTTTCATTCTATTCTTCTGCTATACCAAAAACCTTCACGTTGCTTCTTCGGTTGTATGCTTCCAGTCGAATACTACGGGCTTCAAGGGACTTTTGATCGATCTTCAATTGGCTCAGTTCTTCGCTTAATTGTACATTCTCTTTCTTCAAGGTTTCTACCTCGCGTTTTGTGTTTTGAATAGTGTTGTCGGCAAAGGCAAGACTCTTTGTCAAGTTAGCATTCTCGATTGTAAGGTTAACTATGGAAGCTTTCAGGGATTCAATTTCAGCTAGCTGATAAAGAACGGAGTCGAGCTTTAAACTTATCTCTTCGAACTTCAGTGCGACATTGGTGCACGAACATGGCGGCGTTGTGGTTTCATGCTCAGAACCTGTTGACCCGGTACTGCCTCTCCCTCGTTTTTTTCTTCTTTCTTTCCTTTCACCTCTGCATGTTTCGGCGTTAGCTCCGGCAGACATTACGATAATTTGGGTACTTTAAAGGACTCAAGCTAGCTGATTTAAACTTGACGGCATAACATCGCGTCCGACTCCTTCGCTTCGCTTGCTTGAGATGCAACTGTCAATGTTAGGGCCCTGGTGTTGAGCATTTCTAAGTTCTGATGGGTCCATAACGCAAATATCTTGCAGATATCTTCAGGGACAGTTGACAATGAAGGTAACCAACAGAATAAACAGTGCATTGCTCCTTAGTGGCCGAGGTGTTTGCATCCACTACGTATGTATTTCTCAAAGTCAATGGGCACGCGAGATAGTGTATCTGCATCCGCATTCGACTGTCCTGGTCTATACTTGATGACAAAATAGAAGTCTGCTAGTTCATTGACCCATCTTTGACCTGTGGCATTAAGCTTTGCTGTAGTGAGTACATAGGTCAAAGGATTGCCAGTGAAAACTGTAAACTTTGGAGAATAATACAAGTAGCCACGAAACTGCTCAGTTATTGCCCATTTCAGAGTCAAAAATTCAAGTTACCAGCATGGAAATGGTAATTTATGTCAGCAGGTGACAACGATCGTCATGCATATGCAATTACTCGAGTTTGGCCATTCTGTTTCTGGTACAATACAGCTCACAAACCTTCGTTGCTGGCATCAGTGTGGCAATATAGGGTTGTGAAAAACCATAGTAAGCCATGATAGGTGAACAGGTAAGATGGTCAATCAGTATCTCGAGAGAATTCTGGTGTTGTCAGTCTAATGTACAGGCGTTTTAGAAGGTAGTTGCCCCTTTTTCTTTTCACAGAGATCATACATTGGCTTGGCAATTCTAACAAAATTAGGAATGTACTTGCGGTAGTAGCAAAGGATACCAGTAATCTGTCCGACTTCACCGACAGTTTTAGATCGTGACTCCTTTAGCTCTGTTACTGCTTTTACACTATCAGGACCCATGCGATATCTTTCTTCCGAAGCGGTTCTTCCAAAAAATCGAAGCTCTCGTTGAAATAGTTTGCACTTGCGCGGTTTGAGATTCACCCCATGCTCACGCAAGCGACGAAGCACAGTTCTTAAGTGTTCCACGTGTTCTTTGAAAGCCTTACTGAATATGAATACTCATCCACGTATTGAGTAGCAATTTTATCACGCAAATTGCCCAAACATCGTTCCATAAATCTTTGAAATATGCTGGAGCGTTCATCAATACAAAAGGGATCCTCACCCATTCATATAAATACCAGGGGGTTATAAAAGCAGTTACTGGTCTACTGTCTTTGCTAATAAACCCTTGGTGATATGCTTTTCCTTGATCGAGAACTGAAAACCATGAATTGCCACCAAAACTATCCAGTGTTTCTTGAACCCTTGGGATTGGATGACGGTCTGGAATCGATTTGAGGTTCAAGTCTCGGTAATCAAGACATAGTCTCGGTGTTCCATCCTTTTTCCTATCACAACAACACTTGATGAATATGGTGACTTTGACATAAATTCAGCAAACACTCATTGTATTGTTTTACTTCAGGGTGTAATGGTCGAGGAGCTGAAGTGTATTTCTTTTGAACTGGCTCATTATCTTTAAGAGGAATTTTCAATTCAAGGTCGGATACGCAGTCAGTATCATCTTTACTTAAAGAGAATGAATCACTTTCTTATTTTAACATTTGGTCAGCTAATTTCCTCTGATCAGAATTCAGTTGGCTTAGGTCAACTTCTGGAACTGTTTTACTATTGTGTTTTTGGTCTCGCTCAGTTGAGCTCTGTGTTTCAGAATCATGACAGATTTTGGCTTGAAATCTTCACTCAATTTAACTTCCACAGCTGTCACAGATTTAACAAACTGGAGACGACCAACTGTCGTGTGATTTGGGGGGATAATACCATGGTTCGTTGAATTGTCCGCGGATATTTTGACCTTTGAAACAGTTCCTTTTTTATGTTTTTCAAAATTTCATTGATCTCTAATCCCTGTAGCCATTGATTCAACTCATCGGGTTCAAACAGTACAGGGGTGGTTTGTTCTACTGGACCAGTATTCGCACAAGTTCCACAAACAGTTTTGTTCTTTCCCATCTTTTTCCCTGATCGAATGCCACAAATAAATTCTGAAGTTGAACTTTGAATAAATTGACTAGTGCATACTATAAAACTGTTTCAACAGAGTTATCATCATGTTTCTTTATATATAAACGATTTAGCACCGGAGGGTGAAATACAACGACTTACATAAGAATGACTAAAACGTATTTATATAATATTTTTATTAAAACGTTTTAGCAACGGAGGGTGAAAAACAACGACTTACAAAATAATGCCTAAAAGTTTATAAAAGTTTACAATTATAATATTTTTAATACCGGGGGACTGGACCGGTTTACATTGTTTGAATATAAAATGACTAAAATACATGAAAAACGAAATCCCCTTAACCCGGCTTAAGCCTCAGCCGGGTACAGCCTCATACTTGTAGGGCATCTTTATAGCTGAGGGTGGGGTAGGTAATTCTGAAGGCCCTCTTCTGGATGCGTTCGATCCGATATGATAAGTATATTGGGAGATTTTAGTGCCAAACTGGTAAGCAATATTCTAAAACGGGGCGGATTAAGGAGAGGTACACCTTCAGGAGGTCGTTGGCGGGAATGAGGCTACACCGCAGGACTTGGAGGACGTGTGGGCGTTTGGAGATCTTTTTAGTTATCATTTCGATGTGATTAGACCATTTGAGGTCGTCTTGGATAACGACTCCGAGCAGATTGTGTGAGCGGACTCTTTCAATCTGGTTTCCGTAGATTGTGACAGGTTGGAATTCAGGTTTGTTTTTTCTGAAGCAAACACTCATCTCCTTGCATTTCTTTGGGTTTAGTTTCATGTAATTTGATTTGGTCCAGGTTTCTAGGTTGAGATGTTTTGCGGCGTTTCTTAGCGTTCTAGTCTAGGGACAGTTTCAGAAGTAGTAAGGTCATCCACGAAGATCCAGTGGTCCAAATGGAGTGGGGAGCAACTTGCAAGGTCGTTGACCATTATTAGAAAGAGAATGGGTCCTAGCTTAGTGTCTTGAGGGACACCATCATGGGTGTGTGCCCAATCAGAGAAAGAGTCGCCTAGCTCCACTCGCTGCGTACGCTCTGAGAGGAAGCTGGAAATCCACATAATTAGAGATGGGCTAACGCCAATAGCAAAGAGTTTCTGAACGAGAATGTTAAGGTTGATTCGGTCGAAAGCCTTACTAAGTCTAGGTAACAGAATCTGACATACTGGCCAGGGGAATCCAAATTTGATAACCAGTTATAAAAAATATCTAAAAGGCAAAGACTAGTAGAAGTGCCTTTTAAACTTCCAAACTGTTTGGGATCAATCTTATTTTTGATGTCACTTATCAACCATTCGGCGACAAATTCTTCCAGTACCTTAGTCAGAAATGGTGTTAAGGAAATAGGTCTAAAGTCGGACTCACTACTCGGAGGTTTCTCTTTAGTGATCGGCGAGATGTGAGTTGCTTTCCAGAGTGAGGGCACTATTCCAGTAGATAGAGAAAGGTTGAATATATCACTAACTGGACCGGCAAGTTCGTATGCAAAAGATTTCAGTTGGCGAGGTGGTATGTTATTAAGGGGCCACAAGCTTTGTACGGATTAAGATTTGGAAGTTTCTTGCAAACTTGATAGGGTTCGATTAAAGGTATCGGTTCGGGTTCAGGGAGGAATGCTGGTAGATCATGCATGGCCAAGGGCGGAATATTGGCGTTGACCGATAAGAAAAAAGTGTTAAGTAGATTTGCTAGTGTACTCCCAGAGTAAGTAATATCATTATTTTCGAGGAATATAGAGCTTGCTTTGGTATCACTAACTCTTCAGTCATTGTTTCCCAGGATGGGACAGTCTAACTTCTCACTTGTCACAAGAAAAGGAACAGTTATTACTGCTGACTTAGAAATTCACTTGGTATCATCGATACCTTGGCACCAGTGTTCCATAATACATTAAGTTCACAGTTATTTAGTAAGCACTTTCTTCCAAGAAGAGCAACTTTGATTTGCTCTATAGGCGTTAAGTGACTAACTAGAGCTGGATCTTGATTATTTGAATTACTTTCAGACAAATGAAAAATAGCTTTGCACAGTACCTTATGATGTAGCTACTCTACATCCTGACACTCTTGTGAACAATACCACACACTTTGGCACTGCTTGCATCTTCTCAGCTGACTCTGTCCTTCACATTTTCCGCAGTAGTTACATTGGTGAGACATTTGACATGTGCTTTTCCCCACTACCTCCTGTCTCTTGCAAGTAATCGTTTGTTGATTCCCTGGATGCGACATCCAGGAGCAAAATGGGAGTCGCTTCCGTACTTAAAACAATGATTACAGCGCTGAATGTTTCCATCTTTGCATCCCTAGCAACATCGTGGTTCCCTTCTCTCTTACTGGTTTGCTTTGGCTTGTGAATTTCTTCTTTCAATGCCTTCACTTCAGATTTAATTGCTTTTTTAGCTGCTAATAGATTGTCTTGAGGTTGCTTGTTTTGGTTTGACGGCTGATTTGCATCTTTCTGGATCACAGCTACAGTTGGTCTGCCCTTTCTTTCACTTTCTGCCGAGGCCGCTGTACTCATTTGCAGCATGAGCACCTCATCACTGACATTATTTTCTTTGAGAAATGGGCGAAGTTTGGCTCTAATGCTTTCATCCAACAGATCTGTTTCAACTGATCTTAAAGATAACTTTCACAGGTTCAACATCATAGTGTAGTTCAGTTTCACTCTCATAACATGCAATAAAATCTGCTGTCTAATATGTAGTGCTCTTATGGGGTCTCCTTTGGGTTTTGACAGAGGGATTGGAGAGTTTGGTACAATTCTTAAGTGTCTGACACCATAATGGCTGCGAAGAATTTTCTTCAATCTCTCTAAAGATGACTCTTCATGTGACTCCAAATAGCTTCTTAATACCATACCAGGAGTAATGGCTCGTATAATACCATCCACAATTTCTTTCTCTGTATGTTTCTGCATATGGCGCAAAAGGCAGCCGGCCATGATTTTTCGCCGATTGTGAAATCTAGTAATATCTAGTGAACTTTCAGCAGTACTCTTGATATATAGACATGATTGCCACCGTAGATGAAATGCAGATTCTACTTGCCCCATTAAAGGATCATCTGGCGAGCATCGATGGGAAATTCAATGAACTAAAGAGTTCAGTAGTTTTCCTGTCGCACAAGTATGACAAACTGCTCAAAGCGCTACAGTCCAACAAAGAGAGAACAACAGCCATAACTAATGATGTTAAGACAGGATTTTTTTGAAGTTCGAGCAATCCAGGCGGGCAGCGGTCAATAATCCCAAAGTGCTTTGCGCGCGCGTATTGGTTTGACAGATCATTCGAGTCGCCATGTTTTTTTGTGTCGAGAAGTTGGGAAGGGATGCACAGTGCTATTTTCTGCCCTTTACTGAAAGAAACTATCGCTGGAACATTGTAAAGGTCTACAACTCTCTTATTCTCACTTGAAGAACGTTACTCTGTTTTCGTAAGTAGTAATGTTTTCGGTATTTCGGGTTTCGAGGATTGATGAACTTGTTTATAGATTTTGACAAATTTGTTCGCTTTTTGTCGCCTTTTGCTCGTTACTTATTACTCAAAAACTCCTTTTTACACATATTTATACAAGAGTTATACACTTACTTATTTTTTACTGATACAATTGTACACATTTTAGGAATAAAAGCGTTTGTTACAGTAAAATTGTTGTCCTTTCCATTGTGTTGTGATTGCTTGTTCCACAAGTCTTGGCTTTCTGAGGAATTTTGGGCGGAAAAATGTGCACGCGCATCGTATGTTTCCCGCCTTTTAGGTTTTTCTTGGAAGTTTGTAGTTTTCAAACATACATTGTTTTCAAAGATAAATGGCAATTGGTGGCGGTTGTGAAATTTAAGGAGTAGGACTTTTGGAAGTAGCATTTTGACATAACTTTGTGTGGCATCAGAAGTTGTCTGATGAAATGTATGGTACATATGTGACAAACTGTTTCAATTGCCATATTGATTTGAATGGAATTGCATCCCGCCCAGTAAACAGTGGTAGTGTTGTAGTTGGTAGAGAATGCCAAAAATGTAGAAACCAACATGCATGCCCGAGATGTCCAGCAGTCGGCTGCAAGACAGCATTGTCCAAGACAGCATAGTCCAAGACAAAAGTACTTCGACCACTACCTGTGGTAGTGCAAAACCTGCCCGTTGAAAGGAAGACTGAATTTCTTTTGAAGTTCTTTGACTCAACAGCAGATGATGTTAAATGTTGTTCAGCATGTCGACTAAGGAGGAGTTCAAAAATTTACCTGGTTCTTTTTTGGGGGGTGGGGGTTGATTTCAAGTTGGGTTAGTTTTGTCAAAGGGTATTTTTCAGGTATACATGTTGAAATTATATAGCTCTGATAACACTGCCAATTGAGGTTGGTGGGGAGGGGGTACACTCTTAACAATAAACTGTACTGGAAGTCTGATTTGTCTTTGTGTTGCAAAAAATACTTTGATCTTATAGCAATCAATTTTTACTCGGGCCGGAGGCACCGAGTTGAGGTTTCGGCTCCATTTTTATTTTTGTTGAAAGTCCACTGCATTTTGATTTGTTTTTCTACATTTTCAAATATCATCTTCCCTCCTTTCTTGTTCCCCTACATAATAGTAGTTTGGGTACCATATGAGTGAGTGAGCATAAAAAAGTCCTTGGAACAGGAGAATTGTGCAAGTGGTAGCTTGTTGTTTTGGTCTTTGGAAGTCCACAAATTTGTAAAGAACATTTCGAGAGTTATACTGGCACATCCTCTGACCTTGATAGGGAACAAGATAAGTACTGAAGATTAGACGTACCTTATCTAAATAAAACTATATGTCAATAGATAAGGTAAAATCAGAAGCTCATAAGCTTCTGGTAAAATGTAATGGTTATTTTTAAAAAACCCTTTCAGTCTTAAACCAACAACAGTGTCACAAGTCTTCTTTCCTATGACACAATAATTAAAGAAATACTGAGAGATTTGAGAAATGATCATGGGTAAGAAATGGTTTATATTATTGATTATATTATTTTTTAACAACACAAGTTTAAATGCATAGTTTATAGACTTCCAAGTACTACATGTAACTATATATTATATATAACCCCCAAAAGCCCAGGAATAACATTCAAGTATATTTATGACAAGTTCAGTCTTTTGTCATTTAAAAAAAAGTATTTACAATTGTATTTCTACTAAATTACTCGGGAAACAAACAAAGTTGAAGACACAAACAAAAACATTCAAGGTTCTTGCCCTGAGTTATTCAAGGGAAATGCCAGGAAGAAAACAAACTGAAATTCTTAGCTGTGTGACTGAACATTATTCAAATATGGAGTTGGAAGAACATTTTACATACAACAATTCAAAGGGAGAAGAAAAATTTCATGTACTGATTATGAAATAACAAAAGCAATAACGCATGCCAAAATGTATGGACCAGGAGCCGAGTGTACCAAAATCTATCACAAATCAAAACACAAATTAGAGCCTGAAACGATTGCCTTTGTTTTAGATTTTGTACACCACCCAGACTGTGTAGAGTACTTCTCCTACATGTACAAATCTGCATCTTGTGAGGACAAAAATAAATTGTGGATAACTGAACTATTGGGGGGTGGGGACCAGCCTGTTTTATGACTCAAGCAAAAGAATGAAGTGTGTATTTTTTCTCGACTAAAAATAATCATAGTTGACCTTTCACAGTGGGTGTAGAAAAGCAAGATAAGCAAACCTAATGATTTTTAAAATATAATTATATATATATATATACAGTCAATCCAGGAAATGTTGTCCAATATATATATATATCGATATACAGATATATCTCACACGTGACCACATATACAGAATACATTAATTTTATATTCAGAATGAAATGTCACGCCTTTTTTTCACGTGCAAACTAATTCGACTATTTTTCACAAGGAATCCATTGATTAGGCAGATTTTCAATTTTAAACTGAAAATTGCGCTTGACAGTTGCTGGAAACAATAAGTCATATGCACTCAAGTATTCTGTATATGTGGTCACGTGTGAGATATATCTGTATATCTATATTTATTTTTTGGACAACGTTTCCTGGATTGACTGTATATATATTGTAAATTGTTCTTGTTGTTTTTGCAAACACGTGAGCTTGGTTGTCATTTTTTCTGACATGTCCCCCGTGGTATTAAATGGCCATCCTAAATCAACACAAGGTACCAGTATAGTTTGTCAAAGTCACTGACAAGTGCTGCAGTAACACTGTCTGACAGCAGGACAAATCATATTGTATAACAAATCCACTGATCAAAAAAGCTAGCACAAAATGAATTTGGTTGTTACTGTAGACCGGCTGTAGTGTCTTTCGGTATGCTCCATAACCATTGGCATTGTAACTGTTGTTAAGTACTACTGCTGACTGCAATGTTCTCGGGTTCAGTTCTTTTTAGGCTGTAAAAAGCATCAATCACATAGACTTAAGCAGCTTCGCCCACTCTAACTCTCGTGATACCACTGATTCCAGTGTAAAGTTCATGAGTCATGCCTTTCAAAGTTTCAACCTAATTGTTAGAGAAGAGAACACAGTTATTGTCAGTGCCTTAAATTTTTTAATGAACAGTGGTCATTTTCACCTGACAAAGTATTAAATAGTATAAGACGATTAGTGGTAGAAATGACAGGTTATTCTAACACTGTAAACTTGTGATTTGGAGCTAGATTACACTGATGTAATTTGATGCCCAAAGTTATTTGAATTTCACGCATTTTCCTAAAGAAGCAGCTGTCAACTGTTTATCTGATCAAAAAGGTCACACATACGAAAACTTCTTTCTATCGAAATATTAAGGCATTTTGATTTTAGTGTGCAGTGCATTTGCGACCTGCCAAATCTTGTCAGCGATGCGGCGTGAGCGCGCGCTGTGTACATTTCAAAGAATAACTTTACTTTTAAAAACTGTTTTATTCGAGATAATTCAAGTGTCGATAATTCAATAACAGAAACACACTTAGGTCATGCTAAACAAACGTGACTCAGTAAGATAATCCTTCAAATATTTTGATTCACGAAAAAGAATACACTCGTGACGCGGTGAACAAGATGGCAAGCTTGCAGTTCGATGATCAATAACTGAATAAGTATAATTAGAGCCAGTAGAGGAATCTCCAGAAAAAGAACACGTGAATAAGCCGTTCCACAGCGCAAATCGCCAATAAAAATTTACATTTTGAACAAAAATATCGAAGCTGGTTCAAGTCGCATCTGAAAAGCGACTGACTACAATAAACAGCAAATTAAATTAGCTGTTGTTTCGTAAAAAAAATAACGTTGGACATTAATTATTGTTATCGTATTTTGAGCGCAACATGAAACCCACCGCTAGAAAAAAAGCCATAAAACTACTGAGTCAAAGCAAAACTTGCGACGAACAGAACATTTATTCCGCTCAAATTATAAGAGAGCTCTTAAACGGCCATAATACAGTAAACCAACTTATAAAAATCGTCTGAGGACAAAATAACACCAAGACAACGATAACTGTCTGAATGAACTGACCAAATGCTCGGCAGCTTAAGATGAATTTGTATCACGGAAAATGTTAAAGTAACGCCACTTCAAAATCAATTATCGCCCCTGGTTCAAGTTCTTACACCGATATAATTTGTACTACTTCTTTCTAGACACACATAGGTTGCCGTTCCTGTTATAAATTATTTTGGACATCAAAATTCATTCGCAATGAAATCAACCATAAGCGTGTTTTACGAAGTGACACCACCATGAAAACAACAACACGCAACGCCAGAGAAATGTCACATAAAACGCGCTTTTCCGACTGGAAAGTTCAATATCAATTCCATACAACAAAAAATAGTTTTCCTGAATCAATCCCCGCTGTATAAGAAAGCGTAAACTTTGCAAATACACTTGATTTTTTTGATAGTAAATACGGCGCCATTCTTGACAGTTGGCACATAACCCAAAATCGCTCGAACAGAGAGTGGGGCATTTTGAAAGTCACATGTGCCATTTTCGTCGATATGGTCGGCAACTCACGTACTTGGTTAACCATAGATTCATTGTTTCGATTGTAATAATTAAAAATATTGAACTTACCTCGATTTCAATTGCCATATTTGTTGCAGTACAAAATAAAACCAGGTATTGGCGGTAAATTCCCGTGAAAGAGCCGGGGATTTTGAGGCTTGCTGTTTCTTCAATCTTCATCCATTACTAAAGCAAAGTCAAAAAAAGTGCTTCCTATCCCTGGAATTTTGTTAGCATAAAATATCAAATGCATAAATACCCTATTTCAGACGCAAAAATGTTTTGAACAATGAAACCAGCACATGCACGTGCACACGTAACTGAAATGTAATCGATTTTTGCCATTTGGAAAAGAAATTATGGTATTTTTGACCGCGCGTTGCTCGAACTTCAAAAAAACCCTGTCTTAAGCATCTTAAACAAGATCTTGCCAATACGCAGAAGTCTGTTAACGACTCTTTCGGAGAAATTGATAGAATAGCGCAATACCTCCGACGCGACTGCCTGGAAATTACCGGTGTTGAGCCATCAGAAGATGCAACGTGCAATGACATCGTCATAGCGATTGCTAAAAGACATGGGTTTAGATCTAGTTGAGGAGGACATTTCTACTTCCCATCCTCTCCCGACGTACAACAGAAACCCGAACAAGAAAGCGGCTCCAAAGTTGATAGTTAAATTCACTCGTCGAACTGACCGAGATAAATTTTACGAAAATAGAAGAAAAGTGGCAGGACGTCGAGCATCCAATTTGAACAACCTCAAGAACCTGGAAATCAGCCTAAATAAAAAGATCTACATCGCCGAATCACTCACTCCTGTACGGAAAAAGTTATTTGGAAATATAAATAAATTCAGAAAGGAGCGCAAGTATATATACATTTGGACAAAAAATGGTCGAATTTATATTAAGCAAGGTGATGGCGCGAGAACATACGCATTTGACTCCCCTAAAGACTTTGAAAACTACAAGAATCGACGCACTTCCCAGGATGGAGATTAAGGTATTAATTAAGGTACAGAAAAATCAATCGAACCGAACCGTTCTCTGTCGAATGAGCTCGACTTATAGTATGTACTAGCTGATTACAATCATTTATTTTTTTTCATCAGAATTTCACTAAAAACATAAAACTAAAGTAAACGTATAATAACTGGCTAAGTATGAATTACTTAAATGAGCTTCCCTTCTTTAACTTATCGCTTAGAGAGCTCTTGAAAGAAACAGGTTCATGGATTTTTCATCCTGCGAATACCCTAACAGAATTTAGTGACTTGTTTGGAAATGTTATCGACTGCCCTGATAATGAATTCACAGAGGAGGACTTAAATTTGCATTCTGTTGAATCTAAGCATTATAATGTAAAACAAATGGGCAATTGTTTTTTCAAAGCCGCTTCTAAACAGGGACCGCGGAGCATGTTGAAAAGTGGAGGGGCCGACAACTTAAAATAATTTTATCATATTGAAAAACGAAAAAGGAATAAAATCATAGTATTTGACTTGTTTCTGTCGCG
>JAOBYE010409643.1:0-14185 GCA_025403585.1 Parazoanthus swiftii
ATATGTATTTTTATCTGTTTGAAATAAAGACATTATTATTATTATTATTATTATTATTATTATTATTATTATTATTACCAGGGTGCTGGGATCACTTGCCAGCCTATTCAAAGTTGAGCTTTGGGTGACAGGTGTTTTTGTCATGCCAACCTTGAACAGCCGGTGTTGAGTCATTGACCAAGCTAGTCTCTCAGTGTTCTCTTCGAGGAGTTAAAAGAATAATTGTGCTTTTTCTTCCTGGTGATGTGGTCTGTCAGCTGAGGGCACATTTTAATGTCTCAGATAGAAATCATAATTGCAAACTGCTTGTAGCGGTCTCTGGCAATATGACCAGCCACTGAACCATGCACTTACTCTGCAGAGCAGGCTGTTGAAGAGCCCCATGGGGAGCACCTGAAAGTATGTTGTACATATACTAGTATGTAGGTTATGTGTAAATACATCCAAGAACTTATATCAAGACGTTTTAGTCCATCAGGCCTCGCAATATATGGTAACTTAAGTCTATAAAGGAAATTTAAAAGTGACTACTTTTAAAAAAAAATCTTCAGAATTTAAAATCCTGTAATTATACCTCTTTATTACATTTCTTTATTGAAAAGTATTTGATCATGCATTAATAGTTTTTAAATTTACTTAAATACTGGTAATTAAAATTAATTTGAAGTTTTATTCAGTTTATAAATATTAACCCTTAAAATGTTTATGGGGGGCTCTATGCCTCCTAGGTTTTTCCAACCAAAATTCTGAAGCTTTGTAACAATCAAGATGAAACTTGCAGTACCTGTAGTCTAATTATTAACACATCTTCTAACATTAATTTGATGACATCATCATTTATCATTTATGCAAAATTAATTTAACCAGTATGCAAATAGAAGTTTGAATCAAGAAATGGAAGATTTTTCACAAAATGTCTTCTATTTTCAGTTATTTTATTTTTTAAAATACTTTGCTGTTTGAGCCTTTAAATATATACTTTCTATTAAAATCAAGAAAATTTACTGTAAATATGCTAAAAATAAAATTTTCGAAAAATCCGAGATCGCAGCCAAAATGAGGGACATGTTGTCCAATGCCATAGCAACAGCTTTTAATTAAAATTTTATTGTTGTCATGGAAAATAAATAGCAAGGTTGAAGCTGCTTACATGCCAAACGGCCAGCTTTTATCTGTAACCATTTTGAAAAGCTTTTTTTTTGGGGGGGGGGTGTTAAATGACCCCCCCCCCTCTCCCAATCTTCAACATTGGTGTTTCTCAAAAAGGCCCAAATGTTCAAGGGTTAAATAGATATAGATAAAAAATGCTGGTTGTTTGTGAAAAAAATTAATACATAGAATTTACCGTACGTGAAGATTCAACATTGAAATTTGTAAAATTATATAATTTAATTATTATTAAATAAATTATTATTATTATAACTTAATTAATAAATATTTATTATTAGATATAACTTTGCTCTGGCATACATACCTCTTATTAGTCAAGTGTGAGGTCTGTACGGCAAGTCATGGACCGAGCTTTTTCCTTCCTTTTATGACCCAAGTGCAAGTTGTGCGGGCCATAAAACAAGGAAAGAAAAACGAGGACCCATAACTTGCCACTTGGACCAAGCAAATGCGGCTAACAAGATGTTAATTATATGGCTTTGTTGATTATTTGAAGCAAGTGAGGCTGTAAATGACAGCAGCTCCAGAATTAGAGGTCCATACGGCTACTTACAGACCTAAACTTGACCAATCGCAGCATGCAAAATCAGTCAGCCATATTAATAATAATTTGTATTATCCAGTGGTACCATCCTTAATTACTACACAGTCATCTTAATAATTACATAAAAATAATTGTCAAATATTTATAAGCCTTTTTATTAATCTTAGTGATGGCACACCTCCGTAATTGTTCTGATTTTAGAGCTATTAATTAAACAGTTTGTCCACAACAACAATAACAACAATTCATTACAAAAGATTTACGCACCAAGTATAATGTCATGTACAAGTCACCGTATGAAAACTATTAAAAGCTATTTATGATAAAAATTACTCAGAATCTAAGCTTAGTTGAGTATCTACAATCTGATTTGGTGACTATCAAGTAAGAAAACATTTTCTGTATAACCAACTAATGGTATATATCATAAAGCTTTTAGTACCACCATCACACCATTAATCTAGCCAATAGTTTATATGAAATTTTAGTAAGTGTAAACTTATGGTTGGGAGATTTTTGTTTCTTGTTTTATAAATAAACTGTTGTGTGTGATCAAACACTTTAGTCACATTACCAATTAGCTTATTCTGTGTGGATAGTTTAATGAGAACTTGTGTACTGATAAACCGACTGGGATTGAAAAGATTATTAATATATAACAAAACCAATAAATACCCATGGATGTAAATAAACAGCTAGCAGGTGGGCTTAATTATAACTAAGGGGAATGGGGTTGGGTGATTGTAGCTAGCAGAGTTTTCAGAATGCGACCAGTTATATTGCTGTACTGTCCTATATTTTTGCAAGGTTTACCCTTGATAACAAATTTTGAAAATCTGCCCCACAGGAAGTGTCCCTCGGGAATTCAGCCCCTCAGAAACTAGCCCATCAAGAGTTTGTCCCTCCCCAGTCTGGCCCTTCAGATTTCATGGGTTTTTGTCCCTAGGGCCGTCTGCCTCTTTGTTACTTCCATCGGGAATCTGCTTCTTAGAGGATCTGGTCCTTTAATTAGCTTGGCAATCTGCCCCACAAAAATTACCCCTTTTGATTTTGCCCCTAGGGAATATGTTTTTGCTTTTGTCCTTCAGGAAATTGGGTATGTACGTGGTAGCTACCCCTCAGGACCTGCATCTGCCTCCCATGAAATGTCACTCATCTCCAGTGATTTGCCCAGCTAGCCAGAAATTCCCTCCTTAGGAATTAGCCCAGCCCCATAAATCAGCCACTCAGGGAGTCAGTCCAGCTTGCAGTTTACAGAGTTTGCCATGAAAAGTGTGCACTATTAAAGTTTCATGTTCAATGTAAAGGGTTACAGCAGGGACCTCTACACTGAACATGACAGGAATTATTGTCGCAATTTTAAATGGTTAAAATTGCATGTTGTTGTAACTGCTTTGGGTGTGGGAGATACAAATTGAACTTTTGAATCCGAAAAGATGTCTTTTGGGAATGCAATGTAACAGAATGCCATCAACAGAACTGAAATTAACAAAAACAGAATTCAGTCTCAATTTTCTGCTCTTCATATTGTCCAGCAAAACTGGTAAAAAACTACCAGCATTTGAATCCTGTTTCAATTAGCACCTTTTATGAGGAATATGGGGCTAAAGGAAAACCCATACTAGACTTTTTAGGGGTTTGGGGAGTCTTCCCCCCTTCAAAGGGATTTTTTCATTTTTTTGTTAAAATAATACAGCTGTGGACAGCAAGAAAAATCAGTTTCTTAAAATTTTCTGTAAGCTGCAGGAACCTTGCCATGCTATCACGAGATGTACCTCCTGAGTAATACTGTATTGGTATCAAGTTTGTTTTGACAAAATAAACAAACAAACAAATTTAGTGATCAGAATTAAAAGTTGTTTTAACAGACATTATCTTAAAGTATTTTAAAAACATTTTCACACATAAAAGTTGAGCTTTTTCTATTGTTTTCAGCTAAGCTGTGGCACTTGTTAATGTCTACGTGGAAAACAGGCACAATAAACATGCAAAAATGAAGGCTTTTGTCCTCAACTGTCTTCAAGACAACAATTCATTTTTATCGTGAAGCTGTATAAAAATTCAGTTTTTTTCTGTTCGGTGCGAAAATATTTAACCGCAGTCCGAACTCTTAGTTTATAGAAGATATTATAATTTTCGTATTCGTTTGAGAGTTTGAAAGCATTAAGTCTAACAGCGCCCTAAATAGTTTCATATAAAATTTTATCGACGTGGACAAATTGTAAACATGGCAACCGGAAGTAATATCTCGGAAGCGATCGATTTCTTTGTTTCAACCGAAATGATTGACACACTGAGTTGTTCTGATTGATGTAGCTCGCCATATTTGGTCTTTTCACCTGTTTCTTTACTTCCGCTTTGCATACATTATTCCTTATTTGGAGTTTGTAGACACACTGCACTTGCGCACAGTAACCAGCCCGGGCCAGAAGAAGAGGACATTCTGAGTTTGTGGTGAGGGAATTTTTTGGTGAAGTTGTTTTCGAAAATCGAGTAATTTAAATTAAGTTAAGAAGTCATCCATTTCATTTATTCGCCAAATTACTTACTATCTTAAGTTTTCACTTGAGAGTAAGTTTGCTTCTTATGACCGCTCGTTAAAGTTTTGTATTTCATCTCAGTCAGAAGGGGTACTCGGAATAATGAATATCCTTGCTTGCTTCGGCGTTGGTCAACATGCAAGAACCTTAAACTTTTGATTCGGCTTTGCTTCAGTGTAAGGCACATGTGAGCAAACCGCCAAATCGTTGCAGCTTACTCATCTATAGAGTTGCGGAGTTACCTTCTCTAAAGTAATGTTATCCGTTATATTTTTTTCAGAATCCGAATTTGAGCTTCCAGATAGCCAGAAGAAAAGAGATGACTGGTGCAGTGGAGGGTTCCCTAAATCCTCTCTACTTCTCCAGCTTAAGGTCACGATATATTTATTTGACGGTGGCACATCCACGATGTGAAATCTCCTACAAGCAGGTAAGGCTTTCGATGTTTAGTTGTGTGGCGGATGTGAGCGGTTCAGCAATATGTTTTACTGTGGCCTTTTAAAACCTGTTGAATGTTGAAGTTTTTAAAATTTTTTACTCGAACAAGATGATACAACTACAAGGGAGAAAGTTGTAAATTCTGGGTTTCGTTATTGTCTTGATGAATTTACTGCGCTGAACATCTGAATAACTTTTCTTGAAAAGCTTTATTTCTTATCGTTTGTCACTTTGCGTCGATAGTAAATCAATACTTCTCAATAGATAAATAAAATCGATTTATAAACAATTTTTATGAATCTATTAATCTGAAATACCGGAAGTCTATTGTCGTGACCTCGCAAATCGGAAATCTGGTAAATTGACAAGGATAAAAATATTTTCTGTTTTTTTTTTTTATCGGTTCACAGTCCTGGTTCTTAATTTCAAAATGCTCTTAATCTCAAAACTGCTTGAAACATTACTGTTTCTAATCTCAGATTATTTTTTTCTAAAGAAAGTTAATCAACAAATAACTTTTTTCAACCCAGAGTCTCCTGAAAACTAGTCACTCCAGGATTGGAGCACAATAGGCTTTAGAACTAAGTAAACTTTGCTAAGAAGTCACATATGTATCTTAATTTTAGCTATTTCAAATTAGACATGCATGCCCAGGTATTCTTTGCTAATAATTGAAGTTTGTGAAGGTTTGTCAAAACACATGCTTTATCCAACTAGAAATATGGTTTGTATTTGCCTAGATCAGTTAGAAAACTATGGTTTTTCAAATGTCAAGATTCAAAAACCCACCAATGCAAAAACAGTCCGTATTTGTCCAAATTGTTATTTATTACATAGTTTTGCTGTACATTGAGTTTTTTTTTAAAAAAAAGAGACCCTGGAATGTATATTTTTTAAGTTCTGGTTAGTCCATGCAAAGAAAGGTAATGATGGAAAATATTTTGAAATACTGGCTGAGGGAAGGGATATTTGCCTTGTTCAATTATAAGGGTAGGTTCTGTCTAACAGTGAAATGCTTTATTTGTTTGTATTACTGTCAAACTGATGCTGTGATATAAATTATTTTTCTAGATGATTGAGTAGTTTTTGAGATGTGAAGCATCAGAATTTTGAGCTACTGCTATATCACAAGTGTGTTAATTACAATATACACAGACTGGGTAATTGTGTTTTTCTAAAAATCTGGGTGACTGTGAAGTAGAAATTATAGTACAAATCATTGGACACTCTGCAATTATGTCCCAGAAAACCTTTGTACTCCCCGACAAACAAATTTTTAAAGCACAAATATAAAAGTTTAAAAAAAATTCTGGTTTTCCTTTGTTTTAATCTTCAAAATGATTCACTTGTGATGTCACCAACAGAGACTTTGGTGTTTATTTTTGTGAACTAATCATTGCAGAAGGACACAATTTTTGTCTCGGTAAGTTTGAAAAAAACAATCAGATGACACAATAAAATAGCTATGTCACATTGAGAGGGTTTTGTTCTTGAGGTAAGAAGTAGGGATGAACACATATTTTCAGTTGATATTAGTTTCCAATCTCATTATTGCACTCAGTGAGCAGTTGTTTAGACTACCAGAATTTCAAAGAAGTATGCAAACTGTTCAAATTATTTGACAAGTTTGTGATTTGTATTTCTGATGTTGTTTTGTTTAGCTGATATGTATTTTTTGAAAGTTTTATTTTGCTTTATTATAATTTGTGTGACAGTTTTTATTGAGATGAACGGAAGACACTCCAGACACTGCTATATTTTTGTGCTACTTTTCCCTCAGTATTTGTGTCCCATTATTAACCGAGCACCTTGCTTTTTCTCACTAGAATAGCTAAGCAACTATAAATTAAATATTTTGTAAAATAAATATGTGCTTGTTCATGCATGAGAAAACAAAATATATTGAGTTGTGTATCTCACACGAACTTTATATTTGGAGATCAACTTTATTCTGTGTCAAAAAAAGGTTTGATGCATTAGCCAGGACAAAATTATTTTTTGCGGCTAAAGCAGTAAAGAATGTTAGAGACAATAAACATGGTAATTTTGCTCGCTAATGTATGTGCTTATATATCTTGCTGAAGTGAAGTAATCAAGTTGATAGAAGTATTGTTGACAATATAAACAGCAATTAAGCAGTTCTGGCACAATATTTTGTATTTTCCTTTTGTCATGGCTCAGCTGTTAAGACAAATCTTTTTACCCGGTTACAGGTACGGTGGAAATCTGTTTCCTTCACTTGAGTTAAGTTTACATACAACTCTAATATATCTTGCAGTTACACGAGGTTTTTGAAATCCCACGTTATTGCTTTCTGGTCCAGCATTCAGCAATATGCTAGTACTTTCTTCAAGCAAAGTTAGTAAAATTACAATAAACCAAAAACTGACAGGGTTTTCTTTGTTCTACAGGAGGAAAAGTCAGCTCTTACTTGCAATATTCTTGGAAATTATCCGCAAATTGTTGCGAGAAACGAAGAGAAACGGACGAGAATTCAAAATATTGATATGTTTTGATAAAAAGATGAATTCTCCTTGGTGGTCTGTTGTTTTCTGACATGACCCATTGTTCTGTGAACCAATGAGGCAATTGTCTCTAGAGGGTGGTGCCGCTATTGATGCAATCTTCAAGCATGTGATATTTGCACGCGGTGTTCGCTTCTCCAAGAACTTTGAAGTGGATTTTTACTCCGCCATTTTGAACAGCGGGAAAGCTACTGAATTTCGATTGGGAGGTGGTCTTGCCGATGTTTTATGGTACTCAAAATACGTCCAAATGGTGGGAAAAGACTCCATCTAAAGAGTTACACTATCAGTTGTTGTGTTGATGTTGGAAAAACGCCGAAATTTCGGGAACAAAATTTGGTGTTTTTGCATATATCAAGTGTTGGTGTGTTCGACATCGAGGATTAGAACACGCACCACCGAGACGTGGCGGTCACGTGCTCCAGCGAACTAAAAAAACCCACCATTCTACTTGCTTGTATGAACTCCAACAACTAGGACATAAAAGACAATTTTTTTCTGATCCATCTTCGTTTGCGTTGTCATTCTTTCGTCTTGGTCCGAGAAAATGCGTTCATGCTGGACGTGTTTTCTTCACCAGTTGTCGCGGGTGTAAAGTAATGGTTGATGGCTCAAATGGCTCCTGCTCTCACCGAGGCGAACGCATCGCCGGGATCGTCAAGAAAAAATTCCGTGGATCGTTACTATTCCTCCACTTCTCCGGAAGAACTTAGGGAGAACAGCCCAAGCTTTGGAGTGGACTTGAAGCTGCTTTCCCAGAACGGCTTTGTGCGATTCTTGGGTGATAGTAATACTAATAACATTACAAATACAACACAGTCTGTCGAGAACACACCCAAAGGTTCAAGACGCAACGAGGAAATTTGTACGAAAACTGACATGCCAAACGGAGATCACAATGAAAAGTCCGATGGTTTAGTTCTTGAAACAAAGATTTCTGTCACGACTACCGGAGAAACTCAAAACACGGCGGTTGATCTCGCGAGGACATGTGCTTCAACTACAACGGAGACTACACCGGCTGGTACGTGCGACACAGAACACGGAGAGAGCAATAGACGACTTACACAGCATCCTGTGGCCGTGTTTGAGTCAGCACAGGCTTTGTTTGCAAGGAAATCTACGAAAGTTATTCATCAGCAACCGCGACTCGAAACCCGGGCCAAAAATTTGGAGAAACGACTTCGTCGATTGCAAGCGCGGCAAATCGATGCCCATGTGCGCCAACAGCTTGGCGGTTTTGTTGATCAGCGCTGGGCAAATTCTAACTTTTCCACGGATTTGTTAAAATCGGGAGTGAACTCTGCCAAAATATTGCTTTCTGATGTTAAAGAAGAACAACTGGACGATGTGAAGGCTAAACGAAAACTATCGACAAGTAAATTACACGCGGGGGATTATGACAATGGCAGTAATAACGGAATGAAAGAAACATCGTCTCCTCTCGGCCGCTCGTTTGAGAAAGCTGTCGAAGAACTAGAAAGCAAATCTAAACAGGAAAGTGAAAAACACACGGATTTGTGGAAAAGAACTGTGCTTACAGATGAAGAAAGAAAGTTGGAGGCGGAAACGACAATAGGGAGCCTGAAAGTGCAGTTGGAGCATTTGGAAAATGTCGGCGATTCGGATGCGACTGATGAAAGTTCAGGAGATGAAAGCGACGAGGACGAAAAGGGATCTAAACACAGAAATAAATCGTAAGTGAAAATGTTTTTACCGTTGATAAGATTTTGTTAAAATTTGAAAAATTCAATGGAAATGATTGAGAAGAGACGCCCCCTCGATTCTGACTGTGGTTATTGATTAAAGCATTTCGCGGGTAAAATCGCGTTTCCGATCCAGAATGAAATGGAACGGCCATAGTTTCCCCTTCATACTTAAAAAAAAGTCTTCGTGAAGGCTTATAAAATAGAAAATTAGAGTCTGACGTCAAATGCCGGAGTCTGTAGAATTGGTAATTGGTATTTTCGTTGTTTGGAGCTGATCTAGCAATGACATTTTGAATTTCCCACTCGTCCAAAACAGATTTTTACGGTGTTGCACCGAGCGCAAAACTAGTTTTGTATGTCTTGAGAGGCACTTCTTGATGTTTCATAATTTTTAACAGTTGTGGTATCAACAAATTTTAGCCATCGTACAAGGTATAATTGCGATATGGAATTCAACATTTCTTTTTTGTCTTGGTCATTGGGGGAAACCCTGCAATCGTTTGTGTGTCATAAAATTCCATTGACATTTTCAATTTGTAATTCCCAAATGGCAAAACCTGAAACTTACATATTAAATGTTTAAACATATGTTAAAATTGCAGGAAAAATAGAATCTGGTATTGTCCCAAGCAAACTGTGACAAGAGAAGCGATAAAATACAATACAGACTTTATGATTTGCTGCACAGTCTCGCAGTTTTTCAATCATCAAATCTCTTGTTTTGATATTTGTGTGTTCCAGAAGAAAAGGCGACCCGTAGTGCAAAAAAAGCATCTTGTTTGTAGGCTTGAGGCAGTTTTTTTGCGAATGATTAGAAAAAGTAATCGAAAGCGACGACATTAAATGCCCGATCGCACTTACAGCTATTGAAATTACTTTCCCTCAATGAATGGGCACGAAAAACCTTCCCAATAATATTCCTTGTAGTTTTGGTTTCGTATAAGTAAATGCTGTGGGTTTCCTTTAAACTGAAAATCAAACTATATTTTCCAAGGTCATAAACAACGTTACCTTGGATTTAGGAAAACAAGTGGATCAGTGAAAAGCAGAATACTTCCTTTGCATTGTCTGAAAGCCAAAGCTTCTGGGAAGTCATGCCAATTCACCCATGTCCTCTCATTCTATCGCGGATCAATGCCATATGCTATTAATAATTCATTGGTATCTTACATAAGCCACAACAAACTAGTAAGGACATTTAAAAAGAGGTTCTTGAAGTAGCACAACTGAAGTTGTTCTGATCATTTGCAGTTCTGGTCTCACTTCTTCTTGTGGTGTCGAAGTCCAGCACCAGTCTGATTGCAATTTCTGAAACAAATCTTGAACATGATCTTTCTTGTAATTCAGTGTTTAAATACAGCCATACTGACAATAAACTCAAAATATCATGTAAAAAGGAGAATTTTGTTTCGGTGTTGAAATATTCTTTGATGTGTGTAACAGGAGTCTGTTAGAAGCAGATTGGAATTAATCTTGCATAACAATTTCTTGGTAGTTTGTAGCTCTGCTGTTTCTGTCAAATACTGTAAAAAAAAGAAATATTGCATGGGCTTTCTATTTAGTATATTTGTATTTTTAATAGATTTTATTGCCGAGGTCAAGTCAATCAGGTAGAGTGCAGGGGGGTTGGGGAAATTTTTCTGTTGCAGAATTTTTTTTTTTTAAAAAACAAAGACCTAATCATACTTGCCAGCTGCCCTGCTTTGATCTTTATTTTCCAGATTTTATGTTTTCCAGACTTAATAAAAATAAATGTTCTGATCTGTAGAAGACTACTGTTTTTTGCTTACTCTAAAGATTACTTTCAAGATATGAACATTTATTAAAATTGAACCAAACAAGCTGCTCAACTTTCAGAAGTTTTCTCCAGTCCAGTTATAACTTCAGTATGTAGTTAATGAAAGTCAGTCAGTTGTGTTCATATTGCAAACCAGTTTCAGAATTTTAGCGCTGTTCTCCCAAAATCTAACAAGGGATATGTCTGGTATATTATTGGTAGATGCACTTCAGCGACTTACCAGACTTTAAATTAAGGCTAAATGTGAATAGGTATTTGAAACTTGTTTTAATTGCAGGTGTATGTGTGTGTGGATATATTGCAAGTATCTTTTAAAAGGCCAGAAAAGGGTACCATAGTTGGGAAATTTAAGATGCATTGCATAGCAGTTTTAAATGGAAACAATTAACTCGCATATGTTGTCAATTTTCAGCTCCAAAGCTTTGCAGAAACGGTTTTGGTTGGAGGAAGGACAGATATCGTCGAGGTGGTCATGGCTACAGTCACAGGTTGTCAACCTTGAGCGTCAAATTAGAAGATATGATGAACTTTACAAAACATTGCGAGTTGGAAAAAGACCTGTCCAGCTTCAGGATGTTGCTTCTAAGAGATCAGAAGGAAATGTGAAAAACTCAAACCTTCCAAAGGTCTCGAGCTATCAGGCATCTGTTGCTGAACCAATGCAGACAGGAACACTGTCAGAAAGGAAGCTGAATTCTGTGTTAAAAGATCCTGAAAACTACTTGCGTAATGGAGTGCGTAAACACTTGCTTGAGGATTCCCCATCTGTTGATGAGGATGAAATTCCCTTAAAGCGCCTAAGAACTACTCTGATAAAGAATGATGCTGATACCAGTTCTTCAAACTCTTTTTCTTTGTCTTCAACAACTGACTCGTTTGTACAGTCTGCACGGACTAGAGGTGTTCACCCAGTTCGCAAGCGTCGATTGTTGCATCTCTCGACACTAGAACGAAGGATCAAAAAGACCGGAAACTCAACATGTGGCTGTATGACACCTCTTACTCCATGTATTAGTTGCCCAAAGGTTGCTCGAAGTTCGGTAGTTGTTGATGCAAGCATGACAAAGGCAGCTCGTGTAGCTTTGTTGGATCACTCCTATCACAGAATTTTATCCTTTTCAAATGGTAGCGTATTTCTTGGTTGCTTTTTTTTTTTAACAAGCTGATAGTTTCTTTACTTGTATTTGCATCTGACAACCATTGAAATGGAATGGAATTTTTGAATTGGAAAAACTGCAAAAATTTCCAAAGAAATAAAGGGGTATAAAGAAAACAAAAGGGTGTTTGAAAATTTGTTGAAAATGCCAGGAATGGTCTTTAATAGGACAATTTGATGTATGGTTCCATTTGTAAATACAATGTGAAATTACAATTTTCGAAAAAAAAAAATCTTTTTGAGAAAAGTGTCAAATGGAAATGTGGTTGCTATGGCAATGGGGAGAGCTGCATAGCCACAATGGATGTGTACAATTGTCCATATATTGAAAGTATTGAATGCTGGACTAATACAGGCCATGGAAAACCTGGAATGTTGTGGAAGTCTTGTGTTTAAGTTTAGGTGTGTGTGTGTTTGTAAACCAGAGGCACATTTAATGTCAAATCGTGGCAAACAACTTTATGATCCATCAATTTTTAGGACATCTGTCACGATTTAAGGTTGTGGATTTCTTAAATAAGGTCATAAAATGTTGAGAAGTTTAAATGTGAAATATGTGTACGGACCTCGTAAATATTGATAATACATTTATTATTAAATTTCTGTTTCAGATGCTCCTTTGCATTTACATTTTGGATCATTATTGAAAAAGGGTGGCTTTGAAGCTCGAACAAAACCTCAGCCAGTCAAGACATGTATTACACCAGAACGAAGGTAGGAATGAAGCTACAAAGTTTCTGTCTTGGCATTAAGTTTAAGGCCCTATTCATAAAGTTAAATGATTCATTCATACAAAGGTTTAAACTTTCCTCTTCAGTGTAAAATTGCAAGAGTATGTAAAACTTATTGTTCTGTGAGAAGGCATTGAGAACAGTGGCAATTTAAATAAAAGTAGTCTGAGTTTCTTTATATCAGTCAATAAATTAATAAAGATTCTAGAAGAACTTATGTATGGGTGTAAAACAATAAAAGCAGGTCAGAATTCCAAAAGCTGTTTATTACAGTAAAAGTTGGTTTTAAAGAACAGCTGTTGTGCCATACACTTGCTGAATTTTCTCCAGCGGGCCACTTTTTTTGTGCTATTGAGACAACAAGACCTTGAAGATGATAGACATTAGTGCAAATAAACCAATATTGATGTTGTAAGGGTGAGTGTGCCGATTGTTGTTTAGTGCTCGAGGGCAACCGGAACATTGCCTTTCTGTTAATACTGAATAACAGTTGCAGTTGTCTTTTAAAAATAGTTTAAGACTGCATTTGAAATGGCAAGGATGTTTTTCAATCCTGAGATTACCAAGGAAACAACTTAAACACTTTTCTGAGAAACAGACATGATATTTATCCAAGTGTTGTATTTATTCTGTATTATATTTAACATTTTTTATGTTTTGCTAGTTGTATTGACTTCATCAGTGCTTATTATTATTATGTTAAAAGATGTTGGAATCATTTGTGAATAATGTGGTAATTAGAGCAACTGATATTTTTAGAAGTTGTATCATCTTTTGTCTAGATAGCTGTTCAAATGCAAATTTCAATATTTCAAAATTAGCATAAATTGTTACCCATATCTGAGACTTGCAGACATTTATAATTTATCAATTTTTGAAGCACTGTTGTGATTAAAGTGACACAATCCTTTTTATAAAAAAAGTGGTTCATTTTGTAAGACTCTTGCATATTGGACGGCATTTAAAAACTTTCACGTTGGCTGCTAATAAGTTTTTGTTGCTGAACATATACAGTTTATGTCACAGTCTTTGCTTGCCTCACTTTCAATTGAAGTTTAGGATATGTCTGTAAATAAAATCATTACAATTCAGAAGTCTTGTACGAAGTTTAGTAAAGATTGCCCATCAATTAATGTTGTGATTACAACTCCTAAATGAAATGTAAATTTGACAAAATATTCCAAACATTTACACATCAAGTCGGGCCATTTTGCTTGGCAATAGCATTGGCTCGCTTATTAACCAAGTTCTAATCAAGAACTATTGCTATAGCAACAGTTATTGCCCAACATTCTCTTCATCCTGGCTGCAAACTTGGATTTTTTTTTTTGCAAAACCCATTTTTCTAAAAATTGTAGCAATTTTTTTTAAATTAATAGAAAGTTTGTTTTTACAAGCTCCAATTGGAAAATGTTGAAGAATGAAACAGACAAACTAATTTTGTCAAAAAATTCATACTTTTTCGTTCAAAATAGAATTTGCTTTATTATAATTATATTAACCCTTTCACCACCACAGGCCGCTTTAGCGGCTTGCGTACGTCAGTGCCCTGTACACCACAGGCCGCTTTAGCG
>JAOBYE010409754.1:2186-14185 GCA_025403585.1 Parazoanthus swiftii
TCTACCTTTACCTTTTACCTTCTAACTTTTGTCACCTATTATTGATATGATTGTGCCCCGCAGTTTATGCCTTGTGCCATGCGCCAGTGCATCTACCTTTAAATTTTACCTTATAACCTTTGCTACCTATTATTGGTGTGACTTTTCCAGTTGCTTAAGCCCTATAGGTTATAGTGTATCCATCAGTACATTTTACCTTATAATTTTGTTACTTATTATTGGGTATGATTATACCCTGTTGTTTATACCCTGTTCTAGTGTATCTACTTTTACCTTCTAACCTATGTTACCTGCTATTGGTACGATTACACCCGGTTCGTTATGTTTTATCATCTGTGCCAAAAATAAAACCAATATGCAGGGGTGTTGCTATTAATTACTGTTTTACAATATAAGAGTACCTGGAATTTCAGAAAGTTCTTCAATCTTTTTGACAAATGCCTGGGCATTGGGAGGTAGGTCAGAGAATGTTCTGCACTGCCCCAGGCTTGTCTTCCAACCTGGCAGGGAAATGTATTCCACTTCCACCTCGCTGAGAACTTCTTGGGTTGCTGTGGGTCACACAAGATATCAATTTTATTTTTAAAATAAATATTTTCTTTTGATCCAAAGACTGGAAATTTGGAAAGGAAATATGTTGTTCAAGTTGGAATACTCGAAGAAAATCTGAGTCACTGATGGGAACCGAACCTACGATCTTCGGACCACTGAAAAATCTATGCTACCCACTTGGTAACAGAGACTAGTGCAGAGAGCAGTAACCTTCGCCCTTGGGTGTTGCTTTAAACTTACTTTATTATGGAACGTCTTCTTTGTTTCATCATAATTCTGAACAAATCCATGCATTAAATATTGATTGAAACTGCCAAAACCAAATTATTTACCAGAATGTTTGTCAGTGCATCTTGTATGCAGGTCACAAACATTGCATGCAGCACTGGTAATTGTTACCAACAAGCTGCTTTACTCACATGGATATGTTGTGAGTAATTTCCCTTTGTGTCTGTAGGCTACTCCAATTTTCACTTCATCAAAAGTGTCCAGAACATCCACTTTGGCAACAACAAGACTGTAAAGAAACAACACAGCATTCAAAATAGTTTTTAAAACTAGAATAATGCTGTACATGTTAAACACGAATCAGATACATTCTGTATTTTGGGAATTTAAGTGCAAATTCCGTGAGAGTAAACGTGTACTAAAATCAGTCTTTTTGGAGAGGAGGGGGATGGGTTAAATGCCCAATTTGGATACTAAATTTGATATGCGAAAGGCTTTTAGAAAATAATTTCACGACAAAACAGCCAAAAACCTCCGCACAAATCACTGAGCCCGACATTGAAAAATCTGATCAAGCATGAACCCTTGACGGAAAACATCAAATGAATCATTGTTCACTCCCGGCACCACTAAAAGAATCTTACAGGGTTATGCTGGGTTTCAATTTAATTAATTGTTCAAGGTCTTAAAGGAGAACTGCATTAAATATATAGAAATTTCTAACAGGAACACGATATGTAGTCGATAAAGCAATATGACGAAACCATTTACCAGTGTTTTGCTTCGAATTTTCAATTACAATGAAGAAAAAAACTAAATGTCACTAATTATTTACACTTTCTTTATCTATCAGAACAAACTTTATAAGAACATCAAGGCTCAGATTTAGCCCATATTGAGGAACAAGTTAAGAACAGTCTCAAGCTTAGCTCTGTTTCAGGTTAAATGTCAAAGTTTTAAGCAACTATGTCCACAGTCTGGTTCTAACATGTATTTTTAAGAAATACATGTACATGTATGGCTGAGACACGCAAAGCTGTTTTAAGTAAAACCTTGAATCATTACATTGTTTCTTCAGAAAGTTTCTCAAGAATGTTTTAGTCACGTCGGGGTCTACCAATCTACCTTGTAAAGCCGTTAATCATATGAACAAACTTAAGCATGACAATGTCCAGCCATCCGCATCTGCGTGGGCGTTTTGTTGTTACCCCATACTCATGGCCACGATTCCTCAAATCTGCTCCAATCTCCTATGAGTTGACACAGACAGTAAATTAGTTCAATTTGACCTTGATATTTGGTTTTTCTACTGTAGTTTACTGCAATTTACGAACTATTGATAACCAGTACACACACATATAAATACAAAAATTATACGTTTATTGGATTGTACAGTGTAATTAAGGACCACTGGGTCAGAATTAGGTTATTCAGCTTCAATAAAAAAAAGTAAGAAGATGTAATGAAAATAGGTAATGCAGCTGTGGAAAATAGTGTTTCTGTGCAATGAAACACTGCAACTACATTCTGCCGTAGAAACAAATTTAATTTGAAATATTGGAAAAACATCCGAGTACAAAATAGCCCAATTTGTGTATTCTTACATTGTCCAGTTCTGTGGGAAATGCTCCAATCCCCACCCTGGTGGTGTAGGCCTTTGTCACCCCATACACAGTACCAATGGCTCGTGGGGGGATACCCAGTCCAGTACACACAGCCCCTATACTGCAGTTTGACGATGTCACATAAGGGTAGGTACCTGAAAGAATGTTAGACGGTAGATGTCAGTCAATGCACGTGACTTGCTACACAAGAATTTGCAGGACTTATTTGATTGATTTTATAAATGGTACCACCAATCTCTACATGTTATCTGCTCACTCTGAAACTTTAGAAAAAAGGAACACTATGCTGAGCTGGGTTCAAAACGCATTTGAAAAGGCGGCAGAAACAAAACGTACGAAGTCTAAGTATGAATGTGGCCACTCGGAAGTCTAAGGGGGGATGACCAGTGGGGTTTCCGAAAAATTATTCAAAAAGGTCTCCCAGAGGATGCCCCTGTGGGCCTCTTGGGTTGCTCCAATGGCATCTCTTTGGGATGTACCCAGTTGGGTCTCCAGAGGATGCCCCATTAAGATCTCCAAAAGGATGCGCCTGTCGGGTTTCTACATAATGTCTTGTCCTACTGTAGGTCCACTAGCACGGACCTCTAAATGGCTTAATTACAGGTTCAAATGTATGGCCAGTAAACTTTCAATAAATACTTTAAATGACAGCCTGTTTGGAAAAAGAAACTTGCCTTTAGCGAGTCTTCCAATGCTGCAATGCTGAAACAGTACACTGTACTGAAACTCGCATTAAAATTGTACTAGGCTTGTTTTTGCTCAATGGATATTTTTATTGGCTTGGTATGGGTGCCAGTGTATGGTGATCCCCACGTTTAATTTGCACGAGAACTGTATCTAGTCATACTGTCGTGGTGAAAGATGCAGCAAATTTTGGATGCTGGAAAGTGCCAAAAAAGGAAAAGATTCAAAAGTTGCAAGAGTTCGCAAGTAAAACACAGAGGAGTGCGTTAATGTATAAAGTACCATAATTCATTCAGGTCAGTTGCAACTCGCAAAGGAGGCACTTAAAAGCTTTATGGACACCGAATAAAATTAGCAAATGTTGTTTCTTTTGTCAACTGTTGTGATCAGGCAAAACATGTGACGCAGTTAATTCACATAGAACTTTACATTTACAAAACTTAAAAACACAAAACAGATGAATGTAGGTAATGAATTTACCAATCTGCATGAAACAACCTTTAGAGTCAAAGTAACACGAAAATGCATACGAAATCACGATGTTAATATTTAAATTTGGATCAAATCAAGCAGGTCGCTTACCAAAGTCGATATCCAACATAGTGGCATTTGCTCCTTCCACCACAATATTCATGTTCTTGTCCTGTAAGGCTTTGTTCACATACTCCACAGTGTCGCAGACTATGGGGCGCAACCTCTCAGCATAGACCTGCGGTGACATGTTTTTATCCAGACTTTTTTCAACTCTTATGTACAATGATTTGTTTGTAACACTAACTTGCATTTTTTTTAATCATGATCTCTTTGGTTTTTTTCTTTACGAACACTAATTTTTCAAGCAAGACTAGTAAATGTAGTGCACACAAATAAGTTAAATTTGCTATTCTATTCAATCCTATTACAGTAAATTGTGATATTTTTTTTATTGTTTCCATCCACTTATCCATGGTTTTGCCAATGGTGAAATTGAGACTAAGTGACCGGCAATAAATTTTAGTTGGGCACTTTTACATGTATTTATACATTACCTTATATTTTTCAAGCTCCTTTTCAACATCAATATTTAAGTCTGGAAACCTATAACAGGCAAAAATTGATGATTTTCATGACAATGCATCTAATAACAGCTACTAAAACAGCTCTTGCAAAACCAGAAACACCAGATAAGTTTAAAAAAAACATGATAAAACTAATCCAAAGTACATTACAGCACAGTATGACAAAAACAAATGCCTGGAATAAATTGTGGAATGTCTTTCTCACCTAATTCCAACAGCCTACAAACCACCTCAGCTAGGGTGTTTGTGGTTTTGACTCCACAGGTGTTTCAGTGTTTGTATATTTTACTAACTAACAATAAGTTGCATCAACGTTCATGGTTTTTACACATGTATTCAAAGTAAAATAATCCAACAAAGTCTGCATGTACAGATTGACAAAATTAATCAAAATACTGCATGGTTGGTATGTAATTCTAAATTATATTTCACCTTGTCCTTACAACTTTATTTGCTGGTACTTACACTTTCTTGTAGAACGAGACAAGATCTCTGAACCTGGAAAGAAAACAGAACACTTATGTATGTAAAGAAATTTACTGGTCACTGCTAATAAATAAATATAAAACTCTCTTCTGTAACTGGTTTTACCGACCTGTTGCTGAAGAAAGTCAAAAAATCAATCATGCTTGGTATAGATGTTCTTTAGCTGTCAATCTACAACAATGGCAAAAAACCCAACACATCTGGTAGTTTAGTTCTTAAATGAAATAATAAGTTCCAAACTTACCTTTCAGAAAAAACATTATAATTACCAATGAGATCTGCAATTCGCAGGCCATGTCTTTGAGCCTGCAAAAGGCCAATCCATTTTAAATAAGTTATTATCTGACACACAAAATACCGGTATGACCTTAATTCAACCCTTGTGAAAAAAATCTGGAAATTTCTGAGAATTTCTAGAATCACCCTTCTAGAAAATCTGAGGTATTTCTAGAAATTTCTAGAAACAAATATGTGAATTGTCCCAGTAATTGGGAAATGGTGTTTCTAGAAATTTCCAGAATTTTCTAGAATGGCACAATTTTAATTCAATGGTAAAAATTATTAGAAATTTCTAGAAATCTCTTAGAAGTCGTAATTCAATTAGTTTTGATACCATTTTCTGGGAATTTCTTGAAATTTCTAGAAACTTCTGGAAAATTATGATGAACACTTTGTGTAGTACATGATACAAGGTCTCTGCATGATGGAATTGATCAAAAGATTGCACTATAAAGTGCTCTGTTGCTGAACCAACCATCAATGACTGAGCAACTTAAACTTAAAAAATGTAAATTATTTGCAATTAAAAACATCAAAAACCACTCAGTTCAAGAAAAATTCATTTAATTATCAAAAAACAACACAAATTATTCTGCCACATTATGTTTCAAATGAAAGTCAAACAACGTCTCAACATAAAAAATAATATATTAACTAGTGTCAGAAATCTGTCATAAGGAGTCTTTCAGTTTTTTTCCAGCCTTTTTTTTTTGGACCTTTTTCTACTGACCCCTGATCCAGCCATCGATTTGAACACTTGGAGACAAATTGTAGATCTCTGCATGCCCATGTGTTATTCTCTATTAATTAAAACAGCTAGTGTGAAAATTTTAAAATAGGGAGTCATAATTATGGCCTACTCTTGTACCTTAGATGCATATGCCGGTCCAATCCCTTTCTTGGTGGTGCCAAGACTGAAAAGTATCAAGTAAAACTCATCACGCTGTGTGACCATTACTTAAGGAGGTCAGGGGAGGGGGAGGGGGGTGGGGGTGACTTCCATGTAGTTTTTTCTGACTTACATGGTGTACAGGTACAGTATTACCCCCAAATTTGTTGTAGAAAATGAAACTTCTGGTCAGGCCTACAAATAAAATAATTAAGTGTGTTTCTGTTTACCTAACCCACCCTAATTCAGGCTGCCAATCTTGAAGATTTTTTGAGGTGTGATAGAATACTCATATAACCAATGAAAACATTTTCCAAAGCTTGTGCAATAATTTTTGGCAAAGTCAGCGAGATGGTAGCTATGTACAGTTGTAGCAATTTATTGTAATTTTTGGTCTACTGTACATGTACTTTCAAAATGCAAACACCTGCAAAAAGAACAAGGAACAGACCTGCCAATGCTGGGATTAATCAATTTAAAAAAGTTAAGGAGCAGTGATGGAAGATCAGAGCACTTTTTCCCTTGATCTTCAGCAAATCGGCAATTTAATTGTGTGAAAACGTCAATGTTCAAATGGTTTGATCATAATTCTTTTCGAGGGCTGTCAGTTGTTCTCTTGTAAATTAAAGATTTATTGTCCCAGATTTTTTCATTTTCTTTTTTTTCCACCTTGGTTTTTTAATCCACTGGTACCAGTCAGTACCCTGTATAATTTTGTATAAGTAGGAGTTTTCAAGCAACTTGATTATTATACTAAATTGAAGTGGACCCTCTGGACTTTCATATTGTAAACAACCATGTACAAATGGAAAGAATTTCAATCATCTATCCCCCTTCCCCTACAGAATTTCCTGCCTTTAACCTCCAACCCCTCAGGAGGTTTTGATTCTGTACATGGTCAAGGTATGGACATTTTCTGGAAGTCTTTATCCTATCCATAGTCTCATTCTTCTACACACATACAAGCCCTCGATCAAAGGTTAAAACTAGCAAACAATCATGCAGGAAGTAACAAGAACTTAGAAACTTTGTCTAGTATTTCAATATATAAAAACCCAAATCTTATTACCTTTTAGAAATCTAATCCAAACTCAAAATCAAAAATTCTTGTTAAATTAATTTTATGAAATAAAACCTGGTTTGTAAAAGGTAAACCCCTTTAAAGCAAAAAAAAGGTAACTGCTAAACAATACTCTAATTTTCCTTTACTCATTACACCCTACATCATTTTACATGCTGAAAGTCCAAGGAAGGCCTAATTTTTATTATTTACCCAATATTAAGATATGACGACTTAATTTTTGGAAGTTGATGTTGTTTGAGTGTGTTTTAGAGTCTGGTTGTTTTACACCGAGTCTTAAACAATTACTCACCTGCCTTTACCACCTTCTCGCATTGCATCTGCTGACTGATGGAGATCAAAGACTACAAGAAACAAAAGAGAAGTGTAAAATTAACTCTAAAAAGATGAAAAACACCATATTGGTCAATAATACTTTAATATCTCTAAGGCAAACACTTACTAGGACAAAAAGTTTCTTACCAAGATGAGCTCTGTCTGAAATGAGCAGCCGGCCCTTCCAATCTGTGATTCCTATAAATATTTAAGATCAAGTGACAGTCAATACAAATTAGCATACTGGAAAATGAAACTAGTGTAAATATTAAATAAAACATGGATTTTGATCCCATAAAAGCTAACTTTAAAGCAATTGTTTATGTCAAGTTATGGAGTTCTGTATGGCTGTATGTACAGTACAACAATCATATTATTAATAAAAAGTGTTACTAATGAACACTAACTTTAAGGTACATGCTGACAATACAAATGATTATAACTATAGATAACTTTGACCTCACACTGAAAACAATGTTGCTTGTTATAATTACTACCTTTTGCTTCATTTTTCTCCAATTCTTCAAAGAGCTGTGGCACATGAATGACAACTCCATTACCTGCAGTCAAATGTTCACACAGCATAGTAATACTTACATTATTTAATACCAAGTGAACTTCAATAATTATGCTGTCATTCTGGCATACATTCTAACTATTACACTATTAATAATTTCATATGATTGTATGAAATAAGTTTAATTCTTGTGTACATTTTTGAAACAAAAACAAATTCATTTTATATGAATGGCTTGATGGAAGCTTCATAGTTATGAAGATTTCGAAAAAAATAAAAACTGCACGTGACTTGTCTAAGAAAAAATGCAGCTCTAGAGCCTTGGATTGTGCGATATTAGTGTTTAGAATTTGACTTGTCTCATGTCATTGTTGAAACTAGTTTGTTCTTTTTTTTGTACTGTCCGGTTACTTTGTCATGATCACTCACCTATAACATTCATTGCCTTTGGATTAACAAGCCCACTAAAATTTAAAAGGACGTTACTATATTAGCAATGAGCACAAGCAGTGAGTGAGGTTGGCCCAGTTGGTAAGATCTCTTACTGCAAAACAGAAGGGCCCGGATTCAAACCCCGGCCTGGTTCAGGGTTGAACTTTGGATGGCTTTTTTTCGCCACACCGTCCGTGGACAGGGACGTTAAGCCGTTGGTCTAGTCTCTAGACGTTCTATTGGGGGACTTAAAAGAACCCAGGCAGAGTAGGCTAATGCCGGTGTTGTGGACTGTCTTCCCCTCCCCTACAGAGGGCCTGCTGTAATTGGGGAAACCTGTAGCAGTGTCCCTCTCCCTTCGGGGAAAAAGCTGAATAAACTAAACTGAGTGCTGAACACATACACAAAATTTAATATCAGGTATTAGTGACAATCACTAAGTTTGCAGCAATAATAGTTATCCAGGTTGCTTCTTTGGGCACAGTGTGTGCCCCTGATGCATGGCCATATCTGAGGGTCTCTGGTTGGTATTCCTTGTTTCCATGGTAATTTGTGCATTGAGAAAGAGATTCTTAACCCTAGAAACCTTTAACAAAAAACAGGTTACACAAACACTCGAGGGGGGGGAGTCAATTGCCCCCCTTCTATTTTCATCACAATTCATCCAATTAACCTCAAACTTGGCAGATATGATCAGATTCCCTTGTACTTTCAATTAAGCATAGTTATGTGGTGTTTCATTGGTTTCCATGGCAACCATGATGACCAAGTTTCCAAAATTTGGCCACCATTTTGGTTTTTTTTAGTTTTTCAGATTTTATTCAAATTTGAATTATAAATACTGAAAATGGCAAGAAAACAGCATTTAGCGATTGAAAACTCTAAAATAGGTGGAATCCATTGCAAAACTCTCCGTATTTAGTCACTCTCAAGTGAAAAATTGAAATTTTGAAGTCCACACACAAGTTGTGTGACTTATTGTGATGACGTCATCAGCTTTGGCATCACCTAATTAGCATCAAAAGAACAGTTGTAGTTTTTGCTATTCAGTCAAGAAGCAAAAATTCAAAGCCAAAAAAACCAAGGGGGGGGGAGTCAATTTGACCCTCCCCCTTCAAGGTTTCTGTGGTTAATTGTTGTTTACTTCAGACCATTTTAGGACAAAGGCTCCATCCAACACAATCCAATACTGTCAATACGTCTATGTCAAAAGTCTCTCTCTCAGATTTTAACTAAACATAACTTTGCACAAAACAGGAAATTGACCTTATCATCAAGGCTTTAAAGTGGGATTTTATGGTAATACCACTGTCTTACCTGGGCAATATGTGGAAGTCATAATGTTTGTCTCCAACTACTACTGTGTGGCCTGCATTGTTACCTCCCTAAAAAATCATTTTGTATTAAATTACAAGGATTACATCACTGATCAACACAATTTTTTGTTAACAGTTAAAAATACCACAAAAGCCCAAGATCTCAAAGCTGCATTAAAACACAATAACAAATTATCTTCAGTTAGGTTTTTAAATTTTCCTGGTTTCAACACACACAACTCACAATACATCTTTCTTGATGCAACTGACCTGAAGTAGATTTCTTTTTTAGCACAAAATTTCAGTTTGTTCAACATGTAATTTATTGAAACAAGTAAGCTGGCAGTAGATTTGGTACACTTGACACAAATAAAAATTTCAAAAAAGGCCATTTATCATATGACAGTGACCTCGGGAAGAATATAATTACCGGTATAACCCCAGAGAACCAAACAAGACTAAGTCTTCTAATTTCCCGCTAACTAAAGCCTACATGAGAGTTTCAATAAAACTATAAAAAACTGATTCAAAACCATAATTTGCAAATTGCTGGAAGCTCTCAAGAATGCTATATATGGCTGGATACAGTGTCTGAAATTGTCACAAGTACCAAATAAATACAGAAAGTAAGCATTGTTTGATATATGACAAAATTTGAGGTTCAAAGTTGCCACTCATCGTTTCTACCCACAAAATTCTGAGATTTTGTTAATGGTATGCATTTCAATACACATCTATTCTCTGCCCTCCCCCCACCCTCCCCCTGTCAAACAAAAATAATTTATAAGTTCCAAAGGGGCACATACTTTATAAAATTAGTATATATCCAATTCTGTTACTATTCTTGGTTCTTGCCGCCATGTTTGTGCCCTTATACAATGGAGTTGTAATTAGTTTCTTTTGTTAGGGGCACAAACATGGCCCCAATACCTTTTGTCATTTGAATCCCCAGGGATTGAGTGAAAACCAGCAATAAGCTGTTTGTAAAAATAAAACTATTGTTTAAAAACAACCTTTTGTGGTGTCTACAAAGGAAAGCCTTCAAACAGCTCCCCTCAAATGGTCCCATGTGTACGGTCATGATTTAGCTTGTTGTAGCCTAAGTACAGTATTTTAAAAAATGTATATGCACACACAGCATGATCTATAACCAGTTCAACTGCAACACGCGGTAACCAAGAACAGTTGTAATACGTGTTTCCCAATATCCTTGAATTTATAAGTACTATTTACAAAAGAACGGGTTAAATCATTGTCCTCTGGATTCTGGTGTTGACCTTACGCAACAATATAATATAATTTGTAAATTATAACGTGGCGACTAGCCTGCAGTGGAGTGAAAAACATGGAACAGAAACAAGAATTTCAGCTACCGATTGCAGCTTAAAGATTATCGACGAGCACTCAACATGGTGCTTCATTCACATAAAAAATATATTTTTTGAAATCGGGCCCCATATCTCGAACAGATTTCGTTTTCATTATAAAACTTTACCATCACTTATGGTCGATTTTTACTCGACTCCACGAATGCATTCGACCATTTTTGTTTCTGAAATACGTTCTCATCGTCTGTAAGTATTGTTAAACTCAACCCACCAGGCGATCGGTTCAAACTCCGCAACAGATCTTTAACTTACTTGACACCGGCAAACAAGATCAGCTTTCGTTGCCAGAATATCGACCAGTTTCCCCTTGCCTTCGTCGCCCCACTGTGCTCCAAGAACAACGGCCAGAGTTGTTTTTGGTCCGGGAGGAACCCTTGGGCAGTTGTCTGGGCCATTTGATAGCACTGACATGGTCTTCTGGTTGAGAAAGAACCTTTTACTCCGTATCGTAAGTGATGTGATCGTCCGAAAAACCAACCAAATCACCATACAGCCCCAACAGCTATCAGTCACCTTCAAGATGTAAATCTTATTCACGCGCCAAAATTGGAAATGTCGCGCACGATCGCGCACGTGGTTCAAGAATATCCGCTGATTTATTTATCGGGGACTCCTAAGTACAGAGTGTGTAAAAAAGGCATTTTATTTTAAAACAGGAGAAGATGAAGTAACGTAGATCTGTTTGTCAAACATGGCATGGAATGGTATACCGAAACAAACATGGAATCGGTGCGGTCAACCTATGTCAAGTTGAATAGTTGTGTGATAGTCCCAGTAGTTTACCGCAATATCGTGTAACATAACCCGAGAAGATGAGCATGTTCTTATGTGTTTCTCAAGTATTGCGTGGATTTGTAGACTGAAAGTGAAAGAAATATAAACTCGGTCCGGTTAACAGTTGAATATTAAAAGAACTACTCGTTTCTGTGAAATATCAACCTGGTACAACGTTCTACATATTTTTGATCTCATCCCTTGATCTCGAAGGAGTACTGGTCTTTCATGCTACCGACTTTTATGTTTTAAAAAAAAACTCATGAAAACAGGTTTTCCATCCTTTGGAACTCTCTTTCTTTAGGCTCTTTTAGGGAAAAGGGGAGGGGGTGGTCATTTCTTAAGGGGGTCACAATTTTTTATTTTTTATTTTTT